>JBBPSC010000427.1:0-18379 GCA_038093395.1 Baorangia bicolor
AGTCTCTGTGAGACTTCCTAGCCCTAGTAACTCGTTATCCTTGCAGCTCCTCAGACGTCGGTCTCTTCGTGAGCATCGCCTGTGGAGTATCCCTGTTGAACGAGTCTCCCTTGGTACGCTTCGCGTAACAATATCATATGAAAGGGGATCCACAACAATGTAGTAGAATATGTGGAAAGGCAATCCCCAAAACTGGTCAGCACTATGGATGTGCGGGAATGGGAAAGAGCTTTGATTGAAGCAGATCAAATTCTCAAAGAAATCAAAGAGCGGAAGCAAAACGCTAGCAGGTTAGGACCCACCTATTAACCTCGTTATATCCCTCCACAACAATCTGCTGCTGCTAAGCCTTCCATTCCTCCTCCTAAAGTCGCTACTCCTCACCCAAATCAACCTGGGGTCTTCCCTGGCAAAGGCGCTCCCATGGAGCTAGACAAAGCACAAGTGGCTGGAGTATGCTGTAAGTGTCAAAAGCCTTGGCCATGTGTTGACCATCCTCCACGTCCACGTCCTCATACTCACGCTGTCCAATTCCAAGGATATGAGATACCTGCCTCTGAATTTCAAAACCTTCATGCTATGATGGCAAAGGTTAAAGAAGAAAACGGAGAAGGAACGAACTCTGAATCAGGTTTTCAGTCTGTACAGTAGATACCAGTCGCTCTCCTGTACCACCACCTAAGTCATTGTTGCAATCAAATATGTTCGCAGTTCTTGCTGACCATGATGAGACTGAAACTGAGACCATAAGAGTAAATTTGCCCAAACCTAAGGCATTGGTTCTAAAAGAAGAATGCCAAATAACTGGAGAAGCTGCTGCTGTGCACGCCCCAGTTAAGATCCTAAAAAGGGAAGTAGTAGAAGCTGCTGCGGTGCGTGCTCCTACCCCTGAAAATAAGGAACAGTTGTCCTCTCGTTCGTGGAAAAATATGGTAGACCCTTGGTCAATCCGTTGGATGAAAAATCAGGTTTCACATCCTGACGTAAAAAGGACTATACGTCACCTGAAATATTTTGTCCATGATTCCTGAATGATCGAAGTAACTAGGGACCTTGTTGAGGATCTCAAGAAGCTATTGGATGAAAATGCTTACTGGACATTGAAGGATTTACAAAATCCTTCCAGATTTATCCAAGCTTCTAAAAGACAAAAGACTAAACAGGAGTTGACCCTACCTGCAACCTTGATATTTCCTAACAGGGGGAAGGAACAAGTGAAAGCCTTAATTGATTCAGGATGTATGGGATCCTCGATTCATAAGGACTTTGTTGCTGAAAAGGGGATACCAACTCATGTCTTACCTCGTCCTGTTTCCATCTATAATGCCAATGGCATGTTAAATGCTGCCGGCAAAGTAGAGAAGTTCGCCATTGTTGAGCTACAGATATTGGACCACAAGGAACAAATTGCTTTGGCCGTTACTGACATAGGGCCAAATACTATTTTCTTGGGTTATGATTGGCTCAAAGCTCACAATCCAGCTATTGACTGGAATACAGGGCGAATTTCATTCAGGTGTGAAAATGATCACATGCCTGAATTAATGAAAGCAGAAGATGATGACGACGATGAAGACTTCTCTCGCTCAGAGGGAGATAAGCTCTTTCATCTAGATTATATCAGGAATGTAGCCACTGAAGTTGCTGCCAAAGACTTCATTCAGAAGAAAAAGAAAACTTTTGAAGAATCTGCACCTGACTATATTCACAATTTTAAGGATGTTTTCGCCAAGGAAAGCTTTGACGAGTTGCCACCTAGGTGACCTTGGGATCACGCAATCGAGTTGATACCAGGAGAACACGACATAGACTGTAAAGTATACCCTCTCAATCCTGGTGAATAAAAGGAACTCAATGCTTTCCTAGAAGAGAACTTAAAATCAGGACATATATGACCATCCAAGTCCCCTTTTGCCTCTGCATTCTTCTTTGTAAAAAAAAAGGATGGACGTCTCCGGCCAGTACAGGATTACCGAAAACTTAATGATATTATACGATGAAATCGGTATCCTCTTCCCCTTATCAGTGAATTGGTAGATAAACTCAAATCTGCCAAATACTACACAAAGTTTGATGTATGATGGGGGTACAATAATGTATGAATGGCTGAGGGAGATGAATGGAAGGCTGCCTTCCATACCAATCGAGGGCTTTTTGAGCCGTTAGCAATGTTCTTCGGGTTGACAAATTCACCAGCGACTTTTCAAACCATGATGAACTTGCTGTTTAAGGACCTGATCAATCAAGGAGTCATGGTTGTCTATATTGATGACATCATGATTTTCACAAAAACCCTTGAAGAACATTGTCGTATTGTATGACAAGTGTTGCAAATCTTACAAGATGCACATTTGTATCTTCGACACGATAAATGCAATTTTGAAGTCCAAGAAACCGAGTTCTTAGGACTCATTGTTGCTCAGAAAGAGATACGCATGGATGAAAAGAAGGTGGCAGCCGTTCATGACTGGCCAGTTCCAACATCTAGGAAAACCTTACGAGGATTTCTTGGATTCCTTAACTTTTACCAACAATTTGTAAAGAACTTCTCTCAAATCTCATGACCCCTCACTCAACTTATGTCGGTCAAGAAGGATTTTGTTTGGACTGTGGCTTGTCAAACAGCATTTGAGGAATTAAAACAAGTTCTCACAACTGCCCCCACACTTACCATGCCCACAGACGCTGATCCATTCCGAATCGAAACGGACGGTTCCGGAATTGGTGTTGGTGCTGTGCTTACACAAAAGCAAGATGGGATTTGGCACCCCATTGTGTTTTGTTCAAGATCTCTTGATGCAGGTGAATGTAACTATCATGCAGCCAACTTGGAAATGCTCGCTGTCATGTTTGCTCTTAATGAAACAACCCTCAAAGCTTGAAGCTCAAAGGTTGCACTAGAAAGGCTAAGACTAGGAGAGAGATAAAGAGAGTACTACAACTGGGACCCTTTGAGGGGAAAAGACCAGAAGAACTAGACTGGAGTTCTCTGGCGTTGCATTGGGACTTTATATACTACAACAGTGTTTACCCATATTGACACTGTATCTACAATAGGCAATGCTTTGTCTGCATGTATGGGAATGGAATGGAAGCATAACATGAGGCCAACACACTGTGTGGCAGAATGGAAGAGAAGAGAAGCATACAATGTGTGATGGGCATGTAGATAAAATGGAAGAGAAGCATGATGTAATAATAGCCAGCATGGTAATGAAAAGAAGATGTGAATACCGTGACAGTGTAAGTGGATCATAGATCCGTGTGAAAGGGTTGAGTGTCCAAGCTGACTAAGCAGCTGTTGCACGAAATGATTCTAAGTCCATGAAATGTAAGTGAGCGTTCACGATAAGATAGATGATTAGATCCTAAGGGATCACGTGACACAATAAGATAAGATAAGCATGAAAATGTGAAGGGGAAAAATGTAGACCCATAACACTTAAGGAATGGCGTCATTATCTCCTTGAAGCAGTTCATCCCATTGAGGTGCTTACCAATCATAAGAACTTAGAGTTCTTTCAGAAGCCTCAGGATCTTTCTCGCCGTCAAGCTTGTTGGCAACAAATAGTTCAGGAGTATCATCTGGTTTTTGCTCATCCGTCTGGGAAGACGAATCCTGCCGATCCTCTGTCCAGGTGGCCAGATTATGAGAAGGGGGTAGAGTCTGATAATAAACAGCAGATTCTTCTTCCTGATGAACTTTTTGTCAATGCGGTGTCCTCTTCTTCTATTCAAGCTCAAATTGTAAAGCTACAGTACAAACTTGAACGCTTTGCAAAAGAAGGGCTGAAAAAAGAAGGGTCAGCTTGGTCACGAAAGAAAGGCATTGTGTATTGGAAACTCCTCACATATGTCCCTAATGATGCCAAGCTACGTGAGGCCATTATAATTGCTAACCATGATCATCTGATTTTGGGACACCCGGGAGTAAAACGAACTCGTGATTTGATTATGAGTGAATATTACTGGCCCTCATTACGGAGAGATGTAGAAGCATATGTTAAAGGCTGTGACATTTGTCAAAAAGTCAAAGCCAAGACTACAGCTCTTACTACTCCTCTTCATCCTAATGAAATCCCATCTGCTCCATGGGAAATCATATCAGTAGATCTCATTGGTCCTTTACTGCAATTTGAAGGGAAGAATGCCATATTGGTTATAGTGGACAGGTTTTCCAAAATGATCCATTTAGTACCAGTTATGAATATGATAACATCTCAAGGTATAGCAATTGCCTTTAGAGATCACATTTTTAAACTGCATGAAACACCACGGAAAGTTATATCCGATCATGGACCACAATTTGTATCTTCCTTCATGAAGGATCTATATCTGCTTTTGGGAATTGAAGGCAATCCATCGACAGCATATCATCCACAAACCGATGGACAAACAGAGCGAATCAATCAAGAAATCAAAAAATACCTTCGCATCTATGTCAATCATCAACAAACTGATTGGGCTGAATGGCTTCCTCTTGCTGAATTTGCTCACAATTCCCAAACCACTAGCGCTACAGGCTTTTCACCTTTCTTACTCAATTTTGGACAACAGCCACTTATCCCTAACAAGTGAGTTGAAGTACGAAATGAGTCCGCCTCTACCTTCGTGACAACTATGAAACAAAATCACAAAGCAGCCCAAAGTGCCCTGGCAAAAGCCGCAGAAATCATGAAAAAGAATCATGATAAATCTGCTCGTTCTCCAATTGAGTATATACCTGGACAGAAGGTATTACTGGAATCCAAGAACATCCGTACTGATCGTCCTACGAAGAAATTCGATGACAAACGGTATGGACCTTTTGAAGTCAAAAAAAAGGTTGGGCCTTCGGCATATGAACTAAGATTACCAAAGACATGGTGTGGGATTCATCCAGTATTCAACAAGTCTCTCCTTACATATTATGTCGAAAGTTCATTTCCTTCTCAATCCAAGCCAAAACCTGTTTCCCCAATCGTTGTTGAGCAACAAGAAGAGTATGAAGTGGAAAAAATCATTGACTCCTGAAAATGTCATGGAAAGACTGAATACCTAGTGCAATGGAAAGGTTACCCAAAGGAAGAACAAACTTGGGAACCGACAGCCAATGTAAAACATGCTCCAAAGCTTGTTGACTCTTTTCATAAACAAAATCCCGACACTATCAAACAAGTTACTTTGTCCTCTCTTCCTCCATGCAACTGTCACTTTTGTACTAATCCCTCTGCACAACTCTTCCATAACCATGACTTCCAACAATATGCTGCTTCCCTTAATCGTCTTCCCGACTCTTTGTTTGAGATCCCAGTGCCTGGCTCTGATCCTTCTCTTACTGGCATTCTAATCGATTGGGAGTTCAATTCTTAAAAAGGGGGTGATGAAATAACTTTTGTTTTCACTTAACATTTCTTGAAATCAGTATGATGATAAGTCCTTATGACTTATCTTATCTTATCTAATCTTATCTTATCGGAATTTGGTGGAACATTCTTGAAGTATTAGGTAATCATTCCATGCCTGCCCTAAACAATCCTAGTAGTATATAAGTACTCGTAGTCGCATTTGTACGTCTTTAGTCTTGAAATTCCTTTTCTCTCTTGCATTTATCAGTCCTCTTAGGATTGAAGTGTGAGATATTAAGGATTGTTTCAGTAGGTTGGCTTCCATCACTTCTGCTTTGCTAATCCTCACCGACCCCTCTAATGTTATCATCACCTATTTGTTACCTTAGTTCCCTTACATGGACTTATCCTCCTCCATAGTCACCTCTCTTATGACGACAAGTGTTCCTAGCTTCCATCAGTTTCCATCAGTCTCTATTCCTTTAGTCAGCCTGGTCTGTGCACGTGTTCCCCACTATTTAAAACCTATGCTGTATTGTTTGTAATTCCCTATTCTTGATCTACACTACACAAGCATACTTTCTTGAATCATCTAGAAGTCAAGCTTCCTCTCCTGAGTCCTTGTCCTCATTTCCAAGTGTGACTCATTGTCAACGCTCCTCTCCTCATCCAAGACCTAGTAACCCTAGGCATCTTTGTATAAAGTCCTAGCGCCCCTGGGCATCTTTGTTAGTCTCTTTGAGACTCCCTTGTCCTAGTATCTGGTTATCCTCGCAGCTCCTCAGATGTTGGTCTCTTCATGAGCATCGCCTGTGGAGTATCCCTGTTGAACGAGACTCCCTTGATACGCTTTGCATAACAAAAGATCAAGAATCTCCGTGGTCCCACCTCCTCAGGTGAAGGACCTTTATCACAGTCACCACGAGTCGCTTCGGACTATTCCACAGCCCCAACAAAGACAGCGACATCGAAATCCCCAACATAGAAAACCTTGCTACACCAGAAATCCCTGCCTCACCTAGCTTCAGACAATGTCAAATCCTTGGACCAACCAGGTCGTCCACATCACTAGCACCCCCACCCAGAGCATTCACACCCCCAGCATCTCTACCTCGTCCCACATCGCCAACCATGTCCACCAAGACCCCCGAGCTCAAGGCCACCCTCCCAGCCAACTTTTCGGGCCAATCGGACAATGCCCCCCGATGGATCAAAGCCATGAGGGCTTACTTCGCCCTCAACGCCTCCCTGTACACCACTGACGGAGACAAGATCATGATCACCCTCAACAAGATGAGCACAGGAAGAGGTGCCTCCTCTGCTGAAATGTGGTATGACAAGATGGCCAACTTGGCCACTCCCAACAATGAGAAAACCTTCGACTACTTCGCTTCCAACTTCGAAACCACCTTCTACCCATTTGACACCAAGTCCACTGCTCGCTTGAACCTCACCAAGCTCACCCAGAAATCCTCTCGCATCCCTGATGGAACCACAGACGATGGTTTCCAACAATATAACACCAACTTCCAGAACCTCGCCTGTAAAGCAGGGATCACTGATGAGGTCACTCTCACTGACCAATTCTCTATTGGACTAGACCAACGCCTGGTCGGTATGATCCTCTCCATGTCCACCCCCCCTACTACGCTCTCCAAGTGGATTGAGCAAGCCAAGACCTTCCATACGCAGAAGATGCGCATCCTTGCCCTTAGGAAGGGCCACCTCCAACCCTCGTCCTCTCCTCGCCCCGCAAAAGACCCCAATGCCATGGATGTTGACGCTGTCACCATCACTAAACTCACTCCTGCTGATAGAGCTCGATGCATCAGAGACAAGCTTTGCTTCCGTTGTCGTAAACCTGGCCACAATGCCCCAAACTGCACCTAGTTCACCTCCTCCTCAAAGACCCCTTGACGCCCCCAAAACATTCACACCACGGAAACCTCCCCTCCCAAAGAAGAGACCCCCACCCCACCCCGCTCCCACCTCGATGAGTATGTCAACTCACTCAAAACCTCAGGCAAGGACGAAGGAGGGATCCTTGAGGTTCTCAAGACTTGCTATGAAAAACCATCCAAAGAGATCACTTTGGTGTCCTTGGCACACATCCAGAAGGCACGGGATTTTTAAGAAGGAAAGCCGCCTCAACATCTTCTTCCCTTACAATGAACCATGTACTTGTAGCACCAAAGAATGACAGAACCTTGCATCTTCCCATCTCGCTACAAGGAAAGAACCAAACCGTTGAAACCACCGCCCTCATTGACTCCAGTGCAACTGGAAACTTCATTGATCCTCGACTCCTATCCCCGGGGAACTTCCAAACCTCGCCACTCCCCAGCCCCATCATCGCCTACAACGTCAATGGAACCCCCAACCAAAAAGGAACCATCAAGAACAACGCCTTCATTCCTATCTATTCCAACTCATTCTCTGACACTGAAAGACTCATGGTCACCCACCTTAGTCGTCCCAGGTTATACTTGGAATGCCCTGGCTCCAGAAATGGAACCCTCAAATCAACTGGAAACACTTCACCCTCAACATTGACCCTGCTACCCCTGAAGAACCCTTTTACCCCAACTGGTTTGACCCCGACCCGGATCATGAAATCGCCACTTTGTTCACTCAAAGGTATCCCCAAGGGGTTGAGAGGTCTCCTCGTGAGTATCCTCCCTTGAACGGAACCGATGAGGAACACATCGACAAGGTCACCATATCCACCCAACTTAACATAGCCAAAAAACCCAAGGAAGTGTCCATTCCTGACTTCTGCAAAGACTACTCTGACGGCTTCTCAGAAGCAATGCATTCTCAGCTTCCCCCCCATCAATCCTTTAACCACACTATTGAGCTCAGAGACACCTTCGCCCCCAAAGTGGCCAAGGTATACCCTCTTAACCCAGCCGGAAAGGAAGCTTGCAAAGCTTTCATTGAAGAACATCTCAAGACCGGCTGCATTGTTCCTTCAAAATCCCCCCAGGCTTCTCCCTTCTTCTTTGTTCCAAAAAGTGATGGATCGCTTCGGCCCTGTCAAGATTATTGATATCTCAACTCCCACACTGTCCGAAATGCCTACCCCTTACCCCTTATATCTGAGCTCATCGATGACATGAAAGACACCACATACTTCACCAAGTTCGATATCCAATGGGGATACAACAACATTCATATCAAGGAAGAAGACCAGTGGAAGGCCGCCTTCATCACCCCCCTCAGTCTTTTTGAACCTACAGTCATGTTCTTCAGCTTTTGCAATGCCCCCAGTACCTTCCAAGCTTTCATGAACCACAACTTTGCAGATATGATCGCTGAGCGCTGGCTCAAGATCTACATGGATGACATCAGTATTGCCACTACAGGTTCCCTTTTCCTCCACCATGAATGCACTCGTCGTGTCCTCCAACACCTTTGGGAGCTCAAACTCTCCCTGAAGATCTCTAAATGCGCCTTTGATGCTCCCACCATGGAGTATCTGGGCCTCATCATTGGACAAGGGCTCGTCCGCATGGACCCAAAGAAGCTCTCGGCCATCGCTGACTGGAAACCCCCCACCTCTGTCAAAGGAGTACGATCCTTCCTTGGTTTTGCCAACTTCTATCAGAAGTTCATTCCTAATTACTCCAACATCGTCTCCCCTTTAACCTTCCTCACCTGAAAGGAAGAGAAATGGGCTTGGACTCCCCTCCAACAGAAGGCCTTTGACTCCATTCGCAATATCTTTTGCACGGCCCCAGTCCTCACCATCCCAGATGTCACCAAACCCTTCTTTGTCATGATGGATGCCTCCCTCCTTGCTGCTGGTGCTGTTCTCATGCAACTCAACCCAAACGGTGACAAAAAGCCCACAGCTTACTTCTCTAAAACCTTCTCCTCAGCAGAACGAAACTACAACTGAAACAACTCTCCAAGCTATAAGCTCAAAGGTTGCACTAAGAAAGGCTAAGACCGAAAGGTGAAAAGATGAAGGAGATGGAGTACTACAACTGGGACCTTGAAGAGGAAAAGACCAGAAGAACTAGACTGGAGTTCTCTGGTGTTGCATTCGAGGTTTATATACTACAACAGGTATTTGTCCATGTATACGCTGTATCTACAATTGCAAATGCATTGTCCGCATGTGTGGGAATGGAATGGAAGCATAGAAGCATAGCATGAGGCCAACACGCGGTGTGGCAGAATGGAAGAGAAGAGAAGCATACCATGCATAATGCGCATGTTAATCAAATGGAAGAGAAGCATGATGTAATAATAGCTGGCACAGGGATGAAGTGAAAAGGTGAACTCCGTGACAGTGTAAGTGGATCTTAGATCCGTGTGAAGAGTTGAGTGTCCATGCTGACTAAGCAGCAATTGCACGAAATGACTAAGTCCATGAAAGATGTAAGTAGAGCGTTCACGATAAGATAGACGATTAGATCCTAAGGGATCACGTGACGCGATAAGATAAGATAAGATCAGAAAAAGTGACATGTGAAGGGTGAAAAATGTAGACCCATAACAACAACATTTACAACAGAGAACTCCTTGCTGTCATCTATGCCCTTGATGAATGGAAACACTACCTCCAAGGCATCCCCCATCCAGTCACCATCATCACTGACCATAGAAACCTCTCCTATATCTGCAATCCTCGCAAACTATCTTGTCGCCAAGCCTGATGGGCCCTCTTTCTCCAGGACTTCGACATTGTTTGGGCCGTTACCCCAGGCTTGCAGATGGGCCCTGCAGATGCCCTCTCTTGAAAAGACGAGGTGGACACCTCCTCTGACAACACAGACTGTGCCATCCTTCCCAACCCAGTCGTTATTAATGCCCTTGACCTCACCCTCGCACGACACATCAAATCCTCTACCACCTCAGACCCCTTTGTGCTAAAAGCTCTTGCTGCCCTTGATGAAGGATCCCCCCTCTTCACCCGCGCCTCCTGAAACAACCCAAAAAGCGTAAAGCTCAAAGGTTGCACTAAAACACTTAGACTTGAGAGTAGAGGAGGAAAAGAGACTACTCTGATCTTTAAGGGGAAAAGACCAAGAGAACTAGACTGGAGTTCTCTGGCCGTCTATTGAGGTCTTATATACTACATGGGTGTGTACACCTGTATATGTCTAATCTACGATATAGGGGAACATGTGCATAATGCATGGTGTGGAAACATAGCCATAGAATGGAAGAGAAGCGTGACATGAGGACCACATGAGGATGTGGCAGAATGGAACATAAGAAGCATAACATGCGTACAACGCATGTAGAATGGAAAAGAATACTAGCCTGCATGGTGATGAGTGAAGAGGTGAAACCATGCTAGGTATAAGGGAATCTTAGATCCGGTAGAAGTGAGCGTCCTTTGCGCAAAAGTTCTAAGTCCAAAAGATTAGATAAAGTGTTCATGATAGTTAGATGATTAGATCTGATTAGATCACATGACACGATAAGATAAGATCAAAAGATAAGATAAGGGAGAAAAATGTTAGACCCGTAACACCTCCCTGAATGACTGGACCTTCATCAATGGTCATCTTTACTTCAAGGGTTGCATGTATGTTCCTCCTGCAGCTCGCTCCACCCTCCTCCACTCCATCCACTCCTCTCCACTTTCAGGCCACATGGGCATCTTTCGTACTAAGTCCATCCTCAAACACAACTTCTGGTGGCCGGGCCTCTCATCCTTTGTAAAGCACTTCATCAACGGCTGTGCAGTCTGCCAGCAGAATAAGGTAAACACTCATCCAATGGTTCCCCCTCTCTCTCCAATCCCCTCCTCGCACTCCCTTCCCTTCAAGCAACTCTCTGTCGACCTCATCACCAACCTCCCCCTCTCCAACTCCCATGACTCTATTCTGGTCATAGTAGACCATGGCCTTATGAAGGGGGTAATTCTCACTCCTTGCTCAAAAACCATTGATGCCGCAGGAGTTGCACAAATATTTTTTGACCACGTGTTCAAAAGATTCGGCCTCCATGAAACCCTCATCTCTGAACGTGGTCCACAGTTCGCCTCCACCTTCGCAAGAGAACTAGCCCACCTCCTGAAATACGATATTAGACTCTCCACAGTGTAACGGTAGTGAAACGATAAAAGCAGCAAACTGGCATTTTTCTTCTTTTTGCTTGCACTCACGATTATGGACTTATCCCTTATATTTTCCCTAGTCGCATTACCTTTTTACTTGCATACCCATAAGCACATGCCTATCTTATCTCTTCATCATTCATCTTCAGTGCTTACAACCCACATCTTATCTCATCTTATCTATTCACTCCCACGTAGGTGGCCATATGTATCTTCACCCTTCGCCCTATGTTCTCGGCCCTACGTCATTCCATTCTACATCACGCATGCCTTACACATGTCGTGCTTCTCCCCACCTCCTATCGTATTCTAGCCTGGTCTAGTCTACCTCGTTGTAGCTACATCATAGCTACGTCATGCCTCACATAGGCCTCATGTACTTGTAGTGTAGCACTATATAAGCTGAGGCCTTGGGACAGAATCACTAGTCGATTCTTCTCTAGCCTTAGTATTGTCAACAGACATACTCTGTTAAGAAGCTCCTAAGCAAGATCAATACTATTGACGAGTACCTACAAACCTCGTTAACGGTCTCTCTTGTCGAAGACTACTTCACCTCTACGCGAGTTCCTTACTCTCTCCTCTTCGACTCATCCTTTCACCCTCTGCGTCTTAGGGTCTAGGGTTATCTGTTTGGGTTGTCATTCCATGTCCCTATACAACTCATACGGTTATCTATGGCCGTTACACACAGCCTATCACCCTCAGACTGATGGACAAACTGAATGGACCAATCAGGAACTGGAAACTTATCTCTGAATCTTCTGCGCCAATAACCCTTCCTCCTGGGCCTCTTCCCTCACTGCTGCCAAATTCCACCACAACTCCGCCCCCCATAGTTCCACCAAGAAATGGCTATTCTCCCTCCTCTATGGTTACGAACCTTGTTCCTACCCTCCTTTAGGAAAGACCTTCCTCCCCACTCTAGAAAATTGCCTCTCCTTCCTCGATGAAGCTTGTAAGGAAGCCCTTGCAGCACACGATTCAGCTCACAAAGTGATGACTTCAAGATCAGTCCATCACTTCTCCCCATGGAAAGTGGGTAATAAGGTGTGGTTAGAAGCCTCTCATCTCCACCTTCATTACCCATCTAGGAAACTTGCCCCCAAGCGACATGGTCCCTTCGAGATCACTCGGGTACTATCCCCCCTCACCTACCAACTTCGCCTCCCTCCCACATGGAAAATCCATGATGTTTTCCATACCTCACTACTCTCCCCTTATCGCTCCACTGAAATGCATGGTCCCGCCTTCTCTTCTCCCCCTCCTGACGTTATAGATAATGAAGAAGAATACGAAGTTGAGGCCATCATATCCCACAAGGGCCCAGCTAATCGTTGCTGGTTCCTAACTGCATGGAAAGGATACCCCTCATCCGAAAATACTTGGGAACCAGCTTCTAATCTCCACCACTTTGCTGCCCTCCTTGCCGCTTATAAGAAGCGGCACTGACTATAAAGGAAAAGCCCCCAGATGTTTTATCTCGGCCCTCCACACATCTATTCAATCGACTCCTCCTCCTTCAACCCCATGCTCGAAATCCTCCCTTTCCTCATTGTTTTCCTCTTCTTAGTCATCAGCCTTTCCATCCATTGCGCTCATTATACTGACTCCAGCCCCATTTTACTCATCATCGCAGCAGTATTCTTCATTGTTTTCCTTGTTCACCTCATTCGCATCCTTACTTGAAAACCTCATTTATGTTCTTTGACCTTATCCTAGCCCAACATGCAGTCTCCCTCCTCAGATACCACATCTCCTCAGCCCTCTCCTTCATTTGGTTCATATTCTTCCTTACGTTCTCATTCGGTATTACCTTGTCTTCTGCCCGAATCCAGGCAAAACATGCTCTTCGCCGCTGTTTTAGACACTCCCACTCTTCTCCACACCATCGAAGAAGACCCCCTCTTTGAAGAAGACTACATATCACAATCTCTCATTTGTGCCTTTCACAGTATTGCACATATGCAACGTCTCTTGAACCTCTCTCAGAACTTAGACCTCGCCTTACGCACGTCTTTGACTGAGATTCCATTCCATATTCTCAGCATGCTCTATGACCATGGCTTTTCCACTTTCATTACCTCCATTCCTCCCACTACAATTTACCCCACTTTTCATTGCATTCTCCTTTCTCTTATCCAAGAACAACATGACAATTACTTGGAACACTCAGACATACTTCCTTCCAACAGAACCCTCTCCTCACCCACTGCTCCTACCTCCGCCCTTGCCGCTCGCCTCTCCTCTCCTCCTTCTGAACCATCCCCTGCCTCCATCGACAGTGATGACGACACCATCCCCATCCCTCGGTTGGAACCTCAGGTCTTCAAACCCCCCCACGGACAGCATACTTTATCCTCCCCTACTTGAGTCATGCCCCCATCCTCTTGACTCCCTAGAGCCCATGCAAACTCCCTCACTGTGTGCTTCCATTGTTTCAACCAGGGACATTTTCAAAAGGATTGCCCTACATATTCATGCCCCCACTGCTGCCAGATCTGCCCCAGACATTTCACTCAAGATTGTCTCACCATCCAATATGGCAGTTGTCTTAACTGGGCCACTCTGACCGACACTGTCCCCATTGTAACTGTTCAATCTGTTCTCAGGCAGGACACATGGCAGACGACTGTCCTTTTGACCATCTCTCCCCCTCTCAGGTACACGCCATCCACAGAGGACCCTCTATCCCCAGCATCTGAGCTACAAAGGCAAGGACATTTTACTATTGAGTCCAAGCGTGACTCATTGTCGACGCTCCTCTCCTCATCCAAGACCTAGTAACCCTAGGCATCTTTGTATAAAGTCCTAGCTCCCCTGGGCATCTTTGTTAGTCTCTTTGAGACTCCCTTGTCCTAGTATCTCGTTATCCTTGCAGCTCCTCAGACATCAGTCTCTTCGTGAGCATCGCCTGTGGAGTATCCCTGTTGAATGAGACTCCCTTGGTACGCTTTGTGTAATATCTTGTTGAGGATGGTCATGATCTTGTCTCCGTCAGTGGTGTATAGGGAGGTGTTGAGGGTGAAGTAGGCCCTCATGGCTTTGATCCATCAGGGGGCATCATCAGACTGGCCCAAAAAGTCAGCTGGGAGGGCAGCCTTAAGCTCGGGGGTTCTGGTGGACATGGTTGGCAATGTGGAATGAGGGGGGGACATTGGGGGTATAGATGCTCTGGGTGGGGGTGCTAGTGGTGTTGATGACCTGGGGGATCCAAGGATTTGATGTTGTCTGAGGCTGGGTGGGGCAGGGATTTCTGAGGTGGCAAGGTTTTCTACATCGGGGATTTTGACGTCACTGTCTTCGTTGTTGCTGTGGAATAACCTGAAGCGACTTGTGATGACTGTGGTAAAGGTCCTTCACCTGAGGAGGTGGGATCACAGAGATTCTTGATCTTTTGTTATGCAAGGCATACCAAAGAGGTCTCGTTCAACAAGGATACTTAACTGGCGATGCTCATGAAGAGACCAATGTTAGAGAAGCTTCAGGGATAACAAGATGCAAGGAACAAGGGAGTCTCTGATGAGACAAATGAGGATGCCCAGGGGCACTGGGACTGGAACAAGGATGCCTAGGGTTACTAGGTCTTGGGCAAGGAAAGAAGCGTCGACAAGAAGTGTTGACAACCTCAAATCAAATAATGGCTTGGGCCAAATCACACCAGAGAGCTTGGTAGAGACAAGTGATTGGGGAAAACCAACAAGAACTTGACTAAAGTTCTCAGTGGTGCTTGTTCAGATTATATACCTACTGACTATGTTTAGGATAGGTACTTTAGGGTAGGCTAAATAGATACTTGTGTCAAGGATTAGAGGCAATGACGTCAGTGTACATCATAGCCTAGACTGTCTGTACTATGATGTCATAGATAAGAGATAAGGGTCTAGCGCAATAAATCATAAAGAGTCCATGTGATTGGGTCTAGACCTTCTCATGGTCACATGATTGAAAATGGTAGAAGTCACGTGACTTGGAAAAATGAAAAGATAAGATAAAGATAGTGTCATGGAATACATCACATGACGTGTTTGCAACACTACCCCCCATTTAGGAATTGACTTCCAGGCGATTCCAACAAACCGCTCTGGCTTCTGTCAAGTTTGTGTAAGGCTTAAATAAAGAGTCAAAGTTTGCTTGAGCCATCTGCAGCTTTCGCAGGGCATTGGCATTCTTTGCGTAAAAGTCCGTTATGGCCCCTTTGGACTGTGTGAGATTTGATTCAGGTTCCCACGTCCTATCCTCTTCACTGTATCCTTTCCAGTGTACAAGGAACTTGAGATGCTGTCCCTTCAGTCTAGAGTCCACTATGAAGTCAACTTCATATTCCTCTACGTTTTCGTCCGTGACTAGCACAGGACCCAGTTTATCTGCTTGTTGGCCTGGCAGACATGGCTTGTAGGGTTTCACCCATGAGATGTTTACCACGGGGTGGATCTTCATTGAGTGTGGGAGTGTGAGCTCAACCACATTCATTCTGATCATCTTTTTTACTTTATAGGGTCCAAGCCAGCGTTCCGTTAATTTACGCAATTGGCGAGTTTCTTGCAGGTTCAGGTGCTCCGTTGATAGCCAAACCTGGTTGCCTTCTTTATAGATAGGTGCTTCCAAGCGTTTCTTCTTGGATTGTGCCATCATGTGCTTATGAGTGTTCTCGAGCGCTGTTTTTGTTTCATCCAGCATGTTTTTCATTTGTTTGGCAAATTCAGTGGCTGCCAGGGCCTTGGACGTAAGAGGTTCAATTCCCATGCATGGGGCGTAAGAGTGCGTGACTGAAAAGGGTGACTTGCCCATTGCAGAATGAACCTGCATGTTATAATTAAATTGCACCAGCGCAAGCCAGTCTGTCCATTCTCCTTGCTTCTCGGCCATAAACAGCTTGAGATACTGCTGGAGATCCCAATTAACTCGTTCCATCTGCCCATCTGTTTGTGGGTGGAACACAATTGACATGCATAGATCTATCTTCAGCATTTTCCCAAGGTCCTTCATGACCTGTGCCAAGAATTGCGGTCCTCTATCTGAAATGATAGACCGTGGGAGTCCATGGACTTTCCACACATTGTCTCAGTAGAGCTTTGCAGTTCTGAGTGACATAATCATTTTGTGCATGGGAATAAATACGACTTCCTTTGAGAAGTGATCAACGACCACAAGGATCGAGTCAAACCCTTCACTTTCGGATAAGTCCGTGATAAAATCTGTGGAGATGTCCTGCCAGGGACCTTCTGGGATGGGATTTGGTTGGAGTTTGCCTGCCAGAGGCACGTTCGTCAGCTTCATCCGAGCACATCTTTCGCATCGTGATGTGTGGTCCTTGATCTGCGAACACATGGTCTTCCAGAAATAATAATGTGAGACCAGCTCATGCGTCTTGTCCAACCCCCCATGACCTGCCAAGGTAGAGTCGTGGTATAATGTTATAATGTCCTGGCAGAGCATATCATCTGCTGGTACGTAAATCTTGCCATTAAACTTTGAGAGTCCATTTTTGTCATTCTCAAAGCCTTGGTGCATTGTGTCCATTAATTTAGATTGTGTGTTCCTGACACATTCGAGAAGAGATTCTTCGAGTCTGTGGACTAGCACCCTTTTCTCCATACTTCTCACATGTTCTGTGGGAATCATCGTGACTCCTGAAACAACCCAAAAGACCATAGCTTATCCAGTGAAGGTAAAGTGGTCCTAAGTTGTCCAACAAACCAAACAGAAAGAAAGAGTGAATGAGCCATTGTATGGAGAAGACATCAACCTGGCAGCTTAAGCCCTAAGGCCCGCCCCTAGGTAGTATTGTCCCTCGCTTCCTAGTCTTGAGGGGAAAAGACCAGAAGAACTAGACTGGAGTTCTCTGGCGTTGCATTCGAGGTTTATATACTACATGGTTTGTGTACACCTGTGTACGTCTAATCTATGATGGCAATGCTTTGTCCACATAGAATGGAAGCATAGAAGCATAACATGAGGCCAACATGCTGTGTGGCAGAATGGAAGAGAAGAGAAGCATGAAACATGTGATGTGCATGTTAGATCAAATGGAAGAGAAGCATGGTAATAATAGCTGGCACGGAGATGAAGTGAAGATGTGAACTCCGTGACAATATAAGGGGATCTTAGATCCGTGTGAAAGGGTTGAGTGTCCTGCTGACTAAGCAGCTTTGCACAAAACGATTCTAAGTCCATGAAATGTAAGTAAAGCGTTCACAATAAGATAGATGATTAGATCCTAAGGGATTATGTGACATGATAAGATAAGATAAGATCAGAAAATGTGAACATGTGAAGGGTGAAAAATGTAGACCCGTAACAACTCCTTTGTTATTGTGTTCGATTCCCACAGAATGGTCTTCTCTTCGAGATAAAGCGTCGGCTTTTCCCATGGAAGCACCTGGCTTCTTGACCAATTTGTAATTGAATCATGTGAGATATTGAGCCCAACGAGCCTGATGTCTATTCAGGTCCTGGGACTTCATGAAGTATTGGAGATTGGCGTGGTCCGTCTGAAACAACTCTCAAAGCGTGAAGCTCAAAGGTTGCACGAAAAGAAAGACTAAGACTTTTACGAGTGAAGAGGAGGAAAGGAGTACTCCAACTGGGACCTCAATGAGAGGAAAAGACCAGAAGAACTAGACTGGAGTTCTCTGGCGTTGCATTGGGGGTTTATATACTACATGGGTTGTGTACACCTGTGTACGTCTAATCTACGATGACAATGCTTTGTCCGCATGTGTGGGAATGTAATGGAAGCATAGCATGAGGCCAACACGCAGTGTGGCAGAATGGAAGAGAAGAGAAGCATAACATGTGTGATGCGCATGCACATCAAATGGAAGCGAAGCATAACAATAGCCGGCACGGAGATGAAGTGAAAAGTGAACTCCGTGACAGGGTAAGGGGATCTTAGATCCGTGTGAAGAGTGTCCTGCTGACTAAGCAGCTTTGCACTAGAAACGACTAAGTCCATGAATTGTAAGTAGAGCGT
>JBBPSC010000428.1:0-18377 GCA_038093395.1 Baorangia bicolor
TAATACAAATCCAATATATAACGGTCCCTTTGATGCCATCAAGAAGATATATTCACAACACGGGATCCCCGGCATCTTCAAGGGCCAATGCGTAACCTTCCTTCGTGAAGCTACAGGTTATGGAATCTATTTCATGGTGTATGAGAAGCTAGTTCAACGCGAAATGTCGCAAAAAGGCATCCGCCGCGAACAGATAAATCCTCTCAATGCCGTCCTCTATGGCGCAACTGCTGGCTATGCGGTAAGCTTCATCGTCAAACGGATCATATACTTCAGCTCATCGGTTTGTTTGTAGCTGTGGGCGGTAATATATCCCATAGACATGATTAAATCTAGAATGCAGACAGATGGGTTTACTCCCTCGACTGGTCAGAAGTATGCTTCTGCTCGGGATTGCGTACGGAAAGTTTGGCGGACGGAAGGTATCGCTGCCTTCACACGCGGGCTTGGTCCCACCCTTATCCGGTCAGTGAAACTTTCGCACTAGAGCATCAACCTGCTGACATTGGTGATGTAGTTCGCCATTCGCAAATGGAGCTACGTTCCTTGGTTTTGAGCTGGCAAGCCGGGTTCTTTACTCGTGACTAATCGTTGGGACGCCTCCGTTCCCCTTCTAGATATACCGTTTAATGCTGGGGACTACACGGATGATATAGCTGCTTTACTTGGTTTACGCGTGTGTATCACTGTCGATCTGTCATTAGAAGAAACAATAGGGTTTCTTTTGTCGTACGGTATATCCTAAATAGATTCGGGTTCTTCGGCGTTGCTGTATTTGGTCTGACGGGTGCCCATAGCATACCCGAAGCTGGCTTTAAGTGGAATATCGTGAGCGCCGCACTAGTACAATATATCTGCTTTGACAGCGGAGCATCCTTGACCGGCTTGACCCTTGGTCTGCCAGACTTGTAGGTCCATGGATCCGGGTGAGCCGGGTATCTCCTGTTTCATGTCACGTCCACGGTCCACTGTTGTGAAAATGACCTTGACTCAACGATGTTCCAACTTCCAATGAAGATGGCATTTGGCGCAATGATAGTGTCCTTGATAACGAACTCATTGCAGCCACATGCAGACTTGAAGCAAGAAGTTGTCGGCGAGGATGTCTGGGATGCGGTACTGTGATCCGACATCTCATTTCACATTAGTGCTTGGGAAGCCTGCGAAGTTACAGGGTCAAGAACACCACCCATATCTGTGGTATCGAGGCTATGTTGAGAAAGTGCAACCTAAATGCAAGAAGGACGCGCGTGTATCCAGCTGATCCATCAACTCGTTAACCACCGATGCATCGGCGATTCGGCATCCGAGATGAGGATACGAAATGCGTCGGTGATCATTCTTTCCAAGTCGATTGCCTTATCTGAAGCAACGTCCGAGGTACCTATCCCCTTAATAGTGGGCCCCGTTGGCAAGTTCTCTGGAATAAATTATTAAAACATTAGGTACGGTAGGAACTGAGCTGTAGAAACCTACCGCTGACAGAGTGCTCCTCTTCACGAGGAATTGACACTAAGTCACGGTCCACTGATTTTACCATCAGTTCTGATGTAGGGGAAGCTTTCAACTCACCTTCGTCTTGATATACAGCGACTCGGCTGCGTTGTAGAGTATCTTTATGGCTCGGAAGATTGCGAACTCTTTGAAGGGGTTCAGAGTCTTTGTACGGTTTTCAAGTCGGGTTTGCTCCTGCATTAATTTGTCACAGATGAACCAAGAGTGCGGGCGTAAAGAAAATGATGAACTCGGCGGCGTACCTGAAGTGTGTCGCCTTGACTAAACCCCTGCCCCGACCGAGGCTCGTACACATTGAAGCTATACTGAGCAACCCGTCAACAATACCATCGAGAAAGAGCTCCCCTCGTGCTCGGGCTTCTGATTTGCTCAAGGACAATGGGAAGATTGAACGGTCAAACCTTTCGACAGCGCCGATGTTTAGAGGAATAACGACAGTCCGACGGTTTTCCATGGTACGTTCATGAGCAGGGTGATAGATGCAAGGAGGTGGCTATCGATTGGAGGGCCTAAATACGTGGGCGATCGCGTGCACGGTGCACCCCAAGACGGTTGTCCTGGCTCTCGATGGGCATCCTTGTCTTCCGATTTTACGAAATTGGCAAACATTCCCGATGCTCGAAGCTCGACAGTTCAATAAAGGTATTTTGTGGGAAACCTTCCTATGGGTACAATCAGCTGGGAAATGTTTTTTGCTTCGAGGCAAAGGCTTCATGAAGCTGTAACTTTTTATGAGTATGTGTATCAGTGACGTGACCGACCGAAATCGATCAAGAAATATTTTGGAGGTCGTTCAGTACGAGTCTTGTAGCGGGTATACCTAGAGAAGTCTCGCCTCATCAAAGGACTGGCAGGGTGAAATGCGTCAAGGTAGAGCCTACTTGGATCCATCATAATGTTTCTGGATGAGCAATCGCTGCAGGAAACTGAATCGAAGGATGGCGCACAGGCGCTCGTGACAGGACTTTCCGGTGGGCAACACGGTGCTTACGAATAAAATCAAGGTCCTACGAAAAGTCAGCAACAGGATGAGGAGACGGTAGAAACATCAGGAATGGGCAGGATATCATAAACCAGAACGCCGTGGTTAGCACTCATAGCTAGTGGTTAAAAGGGAAAATATCGTGCGATATCAATCTCGTAAGGGTGGTAGGTTTTGTTGACTAGCTTCAGTGTAACATGTATACCATCGAGGATCCTGGTAACGTACTATGAGTTTCTATTAGATGAGTGACGCGAGACTGCGTCTAACATGCTTAGTGCCCACCTGAGCTACACAACTAGCTTCACACAAAACCTAACTCTTCTTCGTTCCTTGCCAAGAAGGTATCCAATCCGGGGCATAACGAGGTCGAAGTACCTATCCACTACCCTTCAACCAATGATGGTGTTGGACTTGGGCCTATCATGGCTCGCGTTCAGAAAACTGGCCGTCTTAAAACTTTACTCGTGGGCAAGTAACTGAAAACTGCAAGTTCGGGTTGAGCAAGCAGTGCCTGCTCTTGACTGGCTTCAGTTTCCTTGGCTGGTCAGTACTTTCCTGGACGTGTGGGCGTTGCGGGTGTCACTGCGCAGCAATAAGTTTTAGTGTTGTTACACAAATTTTGAGCGGTAAGGGATCTGGCCAGGCGGAGGGGATGCCAGAGCCTGGAGGATGCTTTTTCCACACGGTCCGAAGAACCGAGACGACTTGCCCAAGGTAATGTACTCCCTTTGATCATGCAATGCGACACCTCCTAAAAAGTGCTGGTTGAGAACTATGATCCAACAGTCCCGCTCGGGGGAACCACTACCAAGAATTCCTTGCATACAGGTGGTTTATTTCACCGAGCCACGCTGAACAAAATGCTCCAGATTTTCAGCTTGTGATCGCGGGAACGCTATTACCTTAGAGTGAGTACGAAACATATTGACAGGTCTTGTGCTTGATTAATGATTGGTGGATCTCTTTTGCCACTTCTGGTCGCTGAAGTTGTTCCTTGAATGGACACTCCGCTCCCACTCGTAGCTCAGAATACAACAATCACTAACCATCCAAGAAGTATAAAAACGACGTTCACCGGCACTGGGAATCAAGTGCCATCAAGTATTCCAATTAAGACTCAAGAGTATCTTCGCTGAGCGGAATCCGGGGTGCGATAGGCTCGTCCTGTTGACGATCTGGGAGTATCGCCTCGCAACCGCCTTCCACGACTAAGAACACAACGCAACATGATCATACGAGACACGACTTATCAGGGACGATAGACCGCCTAGGATGGTGGACTAGGTATAGCCGGAACCCCTCTAGCGACAAACCCAATTCGACGTCCCCAGTGGGAAGTAGTACGAACAACCCGTTCGATTAGGTCCTCGTCGACGTCCACAACGCGTGAGCGTAGCTTGCGCCGACTGAGCCCACGCCGGATGTCATCAAATCGAGCGACCACCTCGTCCATTTTGGGGCGCTTATATGGGTCTGCCTGGATCATACTGGCAACTAAGGGCTTCATGAACTCAAAGTCTCGTTTTCCCTGCAGAAAGTTTCAGATCAGCGACTGAAGACTTCGACTACCATACGGTAAAGCAGGTAACTGACCAGAATAAAGTCCATCTTAATAGCGTTACCGATATAGAAAACGTCAGTAGCGAACGGATCGCGAGGCTCATTGGAGTTCTGGAACTCAGGAACCTCTTTGTCGCCCCCCCAAATAGGTATTTCCTTGGGATTAGTGTCTGAAGGGTCGTAGCGCCGAGAAATCCCGAAATCGATGAAATAGTATTTCGGGGGTCGTTGAATACGCGTGAAGTGCTTGGCAACACCAGTACAGTCCTTGTTTAGATTGGTAGCCACGGGGTGAAATGATTCAGGGTAGAGACGAGCAGGATCCAGCATGATGTTTCTGTTCATGCAATCCCTGTCGAAAAATCAGTGCAAGAGCAAGATAGTAGCTACTCAACGCACCGATGGGCAACGCGGTGCTCATGCATGAACTGGAGTCCCTGAAAGGATTTCAAGGCGTAGTCACCCACAACCACAAATTCACATTACCTCGAACAGCTGGCGGAAGCACTCCACCACTTCTCCGATAGTATCGAAACCAGGATTGTCGTAAGGTCGAAGTAGAGGCATAACCATGATCATTGTATCATCTTCAGCGTCCAGTGTGAAGACCTCATAGACAGGAACGCAATGGTTCGCAGGCCGCGAAGCGAGGGCTTGTGAGGAGAAATACAAGGCAATATCTGCTTCATATGGGTGGTCTCCTCGTTTTATACGCTTCAAAGTGACCATTTTCCCATCCGAGGCTCGAGTCGCATCAATAACCTGGCCAAACTAGGATGACATGTGGTCAGATACCAACGGTAGGGAGAAAAGCTTGAGCACCTCTAATCTTTTGCCGTCTTCACTGTCTGTCCAGTCTTTGTTCGACGTTTTCCAAGAGGGGATCCACTGGGGGGAATAGCGAGGACGTAGCAGATATCCACTGTTGTTCAGTTGCTTGTAGCGATCACGCCACCAAACCTCCCTAGGATCTAGTTCTTCTGGCAGGATGCGGTCGGTTGTTCCCCACATTGCAAGCATGTTCTGGGAAATCTGGGCGTCCACTTCAGCTGTCCGCGACATCGTTGGTACCACTGAGACGCGCGAACAGTAGTGTTCCACCAGAGTGCCATTAAACAACTATTGTGCCGCAGTAAGCATGCAAACCTCGTGCTAAAATATACACAAATATGCACCCACAACAGTCCACATGTCATGCTTTGTGAGTAACTGATCGTCGCGGGGCTTCAATCGGAGACATGCGCTGGGCGGAGGTATGTATGTATCTACGGTGAAATATGTTACCTACTCTACTACAATGTAAATGTAAATATCGCACACGTGAAAGTATCTCAAGTTCTACCCTTCCCTCCTTCTTCACTCACTGTCTGAGGGGTCCTAGATCTGGTCCATTTATTTTGTAGTTGTCTGCTTGCCTAATATTTATCTATTCGTTTCACAGGCTACCTGGAATCGCGCAACCTCGAAAAGTACCCATCAAAGAATTCCTGGGGGGCCGCTCGAAGATGGGAATTATTCATTCCTGGTTGGAATCCAATTTTTCTTGTAGTCTCAGTTCCCCTTATAAGCCCAAAACAAAACAAGTACCGACCTGTTACCCCCACCGCCTCAAGACACCTTCAATCGATGGATTCCACGGATCCCACCACTGCAATCCTCTCAATTGACCTCGGCGCCGCTGCTACGTACGACGAACATGTTTTTCCTCTTGCGTATTATGAGGGCGGCGACAATCTCAGCAAGGGCAGCCTTCTAATCAGAGCAACACTGGATGAAATGATCAAGATTAAAGAACTGGGAATCGACCTCAACCAGAATGATGACTTCATTTTTAATACGAGGCTCAAACTTGAAGCGTCAGTACTCATCCACGGCCCACACACGTCCCCTCATATTATAGTAGTCTGAGCGCGAAAAAGGCAAAATTACAGGATAATCGCAAAACCCTCAACCCGTTCAAGGCATTTCTAAA
Organism: Baorangia bicolor; assembly: GCA_038093395.1. Taxonomy (NCBI): domain Eukaryota; kingdom Fungi; phylum Basidiomycota; class Agaricomycetes; order Boletales; family Boletaceae; genus Baorangia; species Baorangia bicolor. The sequence continues at coordinate 6,033 of JBBPSC010000428.1, forward strand.
CTATAGAGCAGCCCGGTTGTTTCATGCAGGGTCAAAAGCTCTGTTTCTTCAGACGAAGGTTAGGTTACCCAACTGCTGGAATGCGATGTCGACTGAATGTACCCCTGGTTAGCGCACGTCTGAGAAGATTCACAGAGGCTCGGAGGCAGAGCGTACGCGAGTGGTTCCAAGTACACAAATGCGAATGGTTAATGGTAAGTTGTAAACTGGTTGTCTGATTTGCAGTTTCGGTATTCACACTTGGTCATACCTCAGGCCCAATACCCCCGGACGCAGTGATCGTCGGGGTTGCAGTTGAGCTGCCCAACGGATGGAACGATAATGCCAGACGAACGATCGACGATGCGACGGAGATGATAGCGACTACTGATCCATTCCAAGACAACCCCCTCATTTCACAGCTACGCGATGGTGAGCAGATTGGGGCAATCGAGCGTGACACGGTGACAGTGACTGATAGGATCCAAATAGACGATCAAGCAATCACCCTCGCAGATACTGAAAGTGTACCCAGCCAAGATGTGTCTGGCTCTGGCGTTGATGAAGGCAACCGAACGTCCGTCGTCTCCAGCGATCTACGGCGGTCCCGTCCGACAAGTCCCCAAACCATCAATCACATTAATATCTTCCAGAACGCCATTGTGGCAACAAATTCCAACCTGAGTGGACCCACAGTTAACCGTGGCTCACGGAACAGTGGAGGTTAGTATTAATCTCTTTCAAACGGTGTGACGCTGACACCTCTGTAGCATCGGTTACTCAGGAGTTTGCACCATAATGTCACTCGTATCCCACCATTTCCTTGTAAGACCTTATGTAGCCATAGTGAATGTGTAATTTTTGCTACGCGTTTTCCACCTATACGCCAGTTGCGCCAGAGATTTGCATCGTGCGAGCAGTAGCTTGGATGCCTCTCCCAGACGAGTACCTGCCAGCTGCCGAGGTTCAATGTCAACGTTTCAACCCTGGCACTGGCAGGTTGACCGGAATGTCTAGTGACTTTAGTGCACAGCATGTAAGTTTCCGATTAAAGACAACTTACTGGCATGTGGCCACCGTCTGCGTCAGACCGTTGACATGGCGCTTGACTAGTATGTACACAGCACTGGTGGTCTCTTGGGTCTCTCGCGCCACCACCTGTCGTTGACATTGGAGCCTCGGTGTTGTTAGCTGGGTACGTATGCCATCGCGATCTTCCGTCCGTATCTTAGAATATAACAAGGAATGTGCACCCCCACACGTTGCCTGATCTTAGTCTTGTGACCAGACTAGCCCGATTCGACGTGGCCGCGTGTGGGAGATTCAAATTTCTATTGATGTGGATAGCTGACAGTGCCATGTCAGATGGCAATACTCGTGGCACTGTCAGATTGAACCACTCGAAACAATAAGTGGCTGGAATGTGTTTGCCATGCATGTCCTGTTAGAAACAGTTACGGGGTCTCGCTCAATGACTTAACCAAGATGTTCCAGGGGATTGGGAGAACGGAATTCCAAGCAAGGCTCGAACCGTGGGACATCATCTGACCATATACCCACCAAAGGTCTTCGACCCGTCCCCTGAATGGCCGGTGGTCGGGATATCGTTTCCAGAAAGACAGACAATGCATATTGCAAGTTGATATCATACATACAAGCGTATCACGAATGTGGAGCTCCTTCGCTCTTCGCAACGCGTTGCGAGCTTGCTCTCGACGAGAGGGTGGGTTGTGTCTGTCATGGAATGTACCAGATAAAGTTTCGGGTCACCATATGAAAGAACTAGGTAGGAGGGTGCGGTGAAGCTATCAACCAGCCTTTGCTAGTCGCAAGGACGTGGATAGGCAAGGACCCATACAATAACACGTCTGTCAACGTCGCGGAGTTAGATGGGTTGATCAGCGGGTCCCAGCCAAGAATGTTTCCCCTGGTATAGAAATTTTCTGCGTGAACCCGTATTGTCATTGTCGGTCCCTTGTTGAGCTCGGTGACCCGGTCCGCACCCAATCAGAGCACCCCTTCTGAAGAGCATATTTGTCTCGGCGAGAGTATTTATTGAAACCCACGGAAGTGGAGTCGTCGATGGCCCTGTTTTATACGGATGACCCCAAGGAATAAGCGCATGAAAGTAATAACCACTACCCAAGAGAAAATAGGTCCTAAGAGCACGGCTGATGAAGAGATTTCCGTGGTGAATGGATGGCGAAGCCTGTCGGAGTTGCGAAACTCAGCGACCTTGTCGCTACTTCTCTAGGATTGGTATCTGAATAATCTTATCAGCAAGGGAGCTCAAAAACGACGAAATAGGATGTCCTTGATCTTAATGGGGTGGAGCGACTCTGAGGAGAGGTTGGTGCGGGAGTGTGTTGTTTTAGTCCAATTGATCCCTGTAAATGCATTAATCCGTGATCAAGACGGTTGTCATTCTACACACCAATCGGTTACGTGATATTTATGCATGAATTGGAACCAGTTGTGGTCGTACGGATTCAAGATCGTGATCCTTGACGACTTTGAGTCCGTGTGACCACAAACAACCTGCAAAGGCACACCACCTAACTGATTACGTGTAAGACCGGGGTGAGAAGTTGAGAACATCATAGATTGGGTTGCAGTAATTCGCACGTTGCCAGAGGACTAGTTCGGAAACAATGTACAGTCCGATGTCTATGTCTACTTCGTGAGAGTGGTCCATTCGTTTGGTCTGCATCAATGCGACCACCTCGTCATCACAGACTCGAGCTGCGTTATATATTGAAAGCTGAGAAACTAATCAGTCGAAAGGCGCGAAATAGAAGAAGATACATACCTCTAGCTTCTTCCGACCTTCTACTAGTATTCTCTCGGTTTCCGTCTGGCAATTTCGGTAGGGGGAGGTCGGATGAATACCAAAAGGAATGATGTGCAATATTTCCTTACCTCAGATCTCTGTGAGAGGAATCGTCCCCCAGGGAAGGCTCCAACTTGACGTCGCCTACTAATGTTCGGACAAATACTGGTGCGTAAAGCGGGACGGATGCACTTCAAGTTTGAGGGACGCCATGAATTTGCGGGGAAGACCCCAACCAATTTAGAACGGTTCCGTCTTCATGTCCACCTAGACACCATATTGACCCAAGTATTCGTGATAATGATCTCAAAGAGTGCCTTGCGTCTGAAACCAAGCCGATACCAGTAGATTGGAGTGTATCGTTGGGAATCAGTCAACCCGTCGTCAAGAGGGTTGGCTTGCCTTATATCCGATGTCTGTTGTGTTCGTAAAATCGAGCTGAATTGGAGCACAACCACCAAATAGTGAACTTGATATTCGAGAGTACCTAACGAATGGCAGAGGGTGAGTCGTCAAATAGGGCGAAGAGACGACTACTCACAGTTTGTGCAATTAGTCGAATGGAGAGGTTGAGTCCGAGTCTATGGCACACCACTCAGAGTTTATATTGCACAACAACGGGAGGAGGGACGGTGCCCCCGGCCATCTACCGTAGTTTGTCGAAACGAAGTGGGGGGAGGTGGGGACGAAAATTGTGACGACCTGCAGCAAGTCACTTGAACATTCGGGCATGGCAGGGAGTCTCGCTTCTGCGAGGGCGCCAAGCATCCACTGGTCAGTGGTAAACTGCTAAAGTTGGTTATACAAGTAACGGTGTAGTGGTGATTTTTTTGGGATGCAAATTCCATGGGTGAGATTCGAGAAGGGTAAGGGGAGGTCGATTCTAATTTCTCGGATTGTTCCAAGGCTGCCCGTGTGAACACACCAGGTGATTGTGCTTGCCAGTATGAATAAATCAACCACACAAATGACCTTCTTACCCGAGGAAACTTTAATTCTGTAAGAAATAAGATCACTGTAATTAATGTAAGGTGCAACTACACGAGAGATTTCACTCGAAAGGAAAGTAGCAGCTAGGACGGTGGGCTGTTCACAGTTGAACGAGGGTCAGCAACTATGGCTAGCAAGCTGCAAGGTCAACATGAGTCTAAGGCTGAGGTCTCTTGCTGGATAGAACCTACTTGATCCACTATTTTCAGAGCCATTGTTGTCGATGGTAACTTCATAGACGGGCTGGTCACCAGACTAGGTTGAAGGATAGTGGATACCTACTTCGACTTCGTTATGTAGTATGCACACCAATAGAAATTCGAGTCTCTCACCTGCAGCCGTGTTAAATCAGGCATTGTGCGGGGTACTATTATATTCTAAGATACGGCGGAAGATCGTGATGGCCCGTGCCATGGACTCGGACCCAACCTCTCGGTTCGACGGATCGCACAAAGCGTGAGTAGCCGTCTCTTCGCCCTATTTGACAACTCACCCTCTGCCATCCGCCGTTAGATCGCCTCGAGTATCGAGTTCACTATTTGGTGGTTGTGCTGCAATTCAGCTCGATTTTACGAACGCAACAGATATCGGATATAAAGCAAGCCAACCCTCTTGACGACGGGTTGACTGATTTCCAACGATACGCTCCAATCATCTGGTACCGGCTTAGTTTTCAAGCTCAAGGCACTCTTCTGAGATCACTGTCACAGATACTTGGGTCAATGATGTCTTGGCGGACATGAAGACGGGACCGTTCTAAATCGGTTGGGGTCTTCCTCGCAAGTTCATAGTGTCCCTCAAACTTGAAACGCATCCGTCTCGGTTTACGCCCCAGTATTGGTCCGAACATTAGTAGGCGACGTCAGGTTGGAGCCTTCCCTGGGGGACGGTTCCTCTCAGAGTGATCTGAGGTAAGGAAATATTGCGCATCATCCCTTTTGGTATTCATCCGACCTCCCCCCACCGAAATCGCCAGACGGAAACCAAGAGAATACTAGTGGAAGGTCGGAAGAAGCTAGAGGTATGTATGTTTTTCTTCTATTTCGCGCCTTTCGACTGATTAACTTCTCGGCTTTCAATTTATAATGCAACTCAAATATGCGATGGCAAGGTGGCCATATTGATGTAGACCAAACGAATGGACCACTCGGACGAAGTAGACATCGGACTGTGTCCTCTCCGAACCAGTCCCCTGGCAATCTGCAACCCAATGTACGATGTTCTCAACTTCTGGTAACCCTGGTCTTACGCCTAATCAGTAAGGTGGTGTGCCTTTGCAGGTTGTTTGTGGTCACACAGATTCGAGACCATCAAGGAGCACGATCTTGAATCCGTACGACCACAACCCTTCAGTGGTTCCAATTCATACACATACATAAACATCACGTAACTGATTGGTATGTACAATGGCAATGGTTCGTCCTGCTCATGGATTAACGCATTTACAGGGATTAGTTGGACTGAAACGACAGGCTTCCGCACCAACCTCTCAGAATCGCTCCCCCATTATGACCAACCCGAACAAGGACATCTTATTTCGTCGTTTTTGAGCACCCTCGCTGGACCAATCCTGGAGAAGTAACGACAAGGTCGCTGAGTTTCGCAACTCCGACGGGCTTCGCCATCCATTCACCACAGAAATATCTTCATCAGCCATGTTCTTAGGACCTATTTTCTTTTGGGTAGTGGTTTCCAAGAATACATTACTTTCATGCGCTTATTCCCTGGGTCATCCATAGAAAACAGGGCCGCATCGGGGACGCTTTACACAGCCCGAGTCGACTGTTCATACCACACCACTTCCACGGCTTTCAATATATTCACTCTTGGGGGGGGGCTCTGGTTGGGTCACTTGGGGTCACCAAGCTCAACAAGGGACTGACAATTACAATACGGATTCACGCAGAAAATTTCCACACCAGGGGAATCATTCTTGGCTGGGACCCCTTGATCAACCCGTTATCTCCGCGACGTTGACAGCTGTGTGTTTGTATGGGTCCTCACGTCCTTTGAGTGGCGAAGGCTGGTTGATAGTTTCGCTGCTTTATTCTCCCTAGTTTGTTCATACGGCGACGCGAATCCAGCGTTAATCATTTGTGACAGCCCGAACAAAGTCCTTGCTTCATTTCCAAGCATAAGCACGGCCTCGAAAGCTTCTCGTGAAAGAGTGGGTACTCGTCCGTAGGCCGGCCGCTAGTGTTGAGGTATATGTGTAACCAATCTACTTTAATCAAGTTGCCTTATGTTCCCCTTTACACTTTTTCTCGTCCGCTCCTATCATTATGGGTTCGTCGAGAAACATTAGGCATTCGGCACAGGGGTTAATAGTATGTAAGATCCTACTATGCTTGACTCGGATGGATCAGACTAAAAGGTCGTCAGTGGTTGATGATACTGATACCACCCCGGCCACCTGTCCTATATATATAGGGCTGGGTCCTCGTTTCAAGCTGACAGAGCAAGCGTCGCCAGTGGCAAGGTTCGGATCTCTGCAGATGATCAGATTATGTCTCAGTCCGGCGAGGCATCTCTGCTCGTACAATGCAAATGCTTTGGCGAGGTTTGGGTACACGGGGGATATGTTGAAATACGAAAGCGAGCATTATGCAGTCACTATGGATACACTGTGTGATACAAAGACGGAGAGATACGAATGGCGTTATAGCATGAACTACTGAGAAATCGATGCTGTGGGAGGCGTCAACGTCGTACAGAATTCGGCGAAGGTCGTTACCAACCTCCGCTGTTTCGTGAGCCACGACTAACTGTCAATCCATTGACATTGGAGTTCGTTGTCACTACGGAATTATGGTAGATGTGGAAGTGATTGATTGCTTGTGGAGAGCTTGGATTGGTTGTATCTGCTCGTCGTAGATCGCTGGAGGCAGCTGGTGTTTGGGTGTCTTCGTCAGCGCCAGAAGCAGATGCGTCTAGTTGGCTCAATAAACTCTCAGTATCGGCAAGACTCATCGCTTCATCCCCTAATTGAGCATGTTAGTTCTCATCAAACTGAACTGTCACAGGTTCCTCACCGTCACTCAGCTGGGGAATGTGATGATTATCGACAAAAGGATCTGACGCATGAGAAGCTATCGTATTAGTTGCATCGAATATTGCTCGAATGGCGTCGGCGTCCAGCCCGCCAGGTAGATTAATCGCGATGCCAGTGATGGTTGCGTCCGCTGGTACCGCATCTAAAGTATACGAGAAGGTGAACATCAACTCTTTACATTGATATGTTCACGATTCACTGTTGATGGCATGCATCTCTGCGCTCGGAACCGTTTGCATGAGTTTCTGGTCCCTTTGTATTTTCTCAGATGTCTCCTGGATGAGCCAATTGTTCAAAGCAAGTTGACACATCGACCATCCGGCAGATGCCTAACCTTGGTTTCCAGATATAGAGTCAAGGATGCGGCATGGAACATTCGGGCTGCTCGGTAATTTAGAAAGGCTTTGAAAGGATTGAGAGTTTTCCGGTTATTCTGTAGTTTTGCTCTTTTTGCTGCTAGGCTACCAACACATGAGCACTAGATGATGGACAAGCAATCGATCACCACTAACGCTTCATACTTGATTCTTGTGTTAAAAACAAACTCGTCGCTCTTGGAGAGATCGATTCCCAATTCCTTGATCTTCACCATCTCCTCCAACGTCGCAGAAAGCAGAAGGCTGCCTTTGCTGACGTTGCCGCCGAGACCATCATGATAAGCAAGAGGAAAGACATCTTGGTCGTATTTAGCGGCAGCGCCGAGATCGAGTGGGAGAATCACAGTAGTGGGTTCTGAGGACATTGCTTTCAGGGGGGAGAGGGAATACGTCGGGAGAAAGGATGGTTGGGAATAGAAATAAGCAAGGGTGATAAGAAAGGCAGTTTCCATCTTATTTAAATCGACCTTTCCTTGACAAGTATTTTTCGAGGTTACGCAATTCCAGCGAGTCTAGGAAATGAACAATATGGTGTCAGGGAAGAAGGTTAACATGGGCGGATCTGTCAAGAAGTGGGGGGAAAAAGTATGGCAAGATAGATTTGTCTCGACATTTGATACTCTTGTGTATGTCTGTGAATGAGGCAGTTACATCCCCTACACCCAAGAGACTTCCCACTCCGCGCATGCCCTTGCAACGATTATGTAAAACCCCGCGAGACTATGTGGGTACATGTTTGGCACACTTAACCACATTGGTGCCTGTCAGGATTATACCTGCGGTGTATGGTGCTTTTGTACAGTGTGTCATGGCTTCAACGACAGCGCGGGAAGCTGGATTGGATGCTCAGCTCTCCCAGAGGGAACTCGAGGTTTGGGGCACAACTGTCCATATTCGCCCAGAGGAACTAGATCCTAGAGAGGTTTGGTGGCGTAACCGGTACCAGCAGCTAAACGTTCGTGGGTACTGTCTTCGCCCTAGGTACTCCCCGGAATGGGTGCCCTCGTGGACAACATCGAACAAGGACTGGGAAGACTGTGAAGACGGGAAGAGGCTAGAGGTATGCATACTCCTCTTCTTCACCACCAGCTCCGACAAGTTTGTATCGCAGTACGGCCAAGTTATTGATGCGACCCGAATCTCGGATGGCAAGGTGGTCACTTTGAAACGGATCAATCAAACAGAACACCCTTATGAAGTAGATATCGGATTGTATTTCTCCTCCAAGACTCTCGCTTCGTTGCCTGCAAACCATTGCGTTCCGATCCACGATATCCTTACTCTGGACGGTGACGAAAATATTACTATCATGGTCATGCCTCTACTTCGCCCTTACACCAATCCTCATTTCGATACCGTCGGGGAAGTGGTGGAGTGTTTTCGCCAGCTGTTCGAGGTAATATGAATTTTTGATTGGTTATGAATCACACGCCTTGAATGTTTTACAGGGACTCCAATTCATGCACAATCACCACGTTGCCCATCGGTGCGTAGAAACAAGATACATTCTTTTTTTTTTCCATTAATGTTACACTATAGGGATTGCATGCACCGAAACCTCATGCTCGAACCTACCCGTCTCTACCCCGAATCATTTCACCCCGTTGAGAGAGACCTGAACAAGGACTGTAGCGGTCTTGCCAAGCACTTCACGCGCACTCAGCGACCTCCGAAATACTATTTCATCGACTTCGGAATTTCTCGCCAGTACAATTCCGCGAACACTCATCGCAGGGAGATACCGATCTGGGGTGGTGACAAAGAGGTTCCCGAGTTTCAGAACTCCAATGAGCCCTGTGACCCGTTCCCCACTGACGTCTTCTACATCGGAAACGCTATAAGGAAGGATTTCATTTTGGTTAGTGATCCGCTTCACAGACAATACAAGCACTCGTCGACTTACCGATTATCTAGAGAAAACATGGCTTTGAGTTCATGAAACCGTTGGTTGCTGATATGATCCAGCCGGACCCCGCTAAGCGTCCCAAAATCGATGAGGTTGTCACCCGATTCGGCGATATTCACCGTGGGCTAAGTCACCGGAAACTACGTTCTCGGGTTGCAGACGTCGATGAGGATCTTTTCGAACGAGTCGTTCGCACCACGTACCACTGGAAACGTCGAATTGGATTTGTCGCCAGGCGTGTTCCGGCTGTACCTAGTCTACCTCCCTAGGAACTAGTACCAGCCTACTGCTCAATGGCGTTGTGTTCAGTATGATCATGTTGCGTTATGTGAACTTGCACCGTTGGATTTGGAACCCCCAAGATGCCAGTGGACCAGTCAGATTGTGCTCGTCTGATCACGAGCTCCTCCCCCTCCTCATACTGCGGCGCTGCATCATATTTAGGAGCATACATCAAGTTACTATAGCTAAGTATCACCATAGTGAGTTAGAAATGAATATTTGTTCATACGTGCATAAAATATGTGGCATTGACAATATGATTGGCAAGTACAACCACCTGCCAGAACCTGGTGTGTTCACACGGGGCAACATAATCCGAGAAATTAAAATCGACTTCCCCTTACCTCTTCTCCCCCATGGAATTTACATTGCTAAAAAAATCATCACCACACTATTACTTGTATAACCAACTCAAGCAGTTTTAAAACCACTGACCAGTGGATGCTTGGCACCCTCGCAGAAGCAAGACTGCCTGCCATGCCCCAATGTTCAGGTGACTTGCTGCGGGTCGTCACAATTCTCGTCCCCACCTCCCCCCGCTTCGTTTCGACAAACGTAGATGGCCGGGGGTACCGTCCCTCCTCCCGTTGACTCTGGGGAGTTGGTGTGCCATGGACTCGGGCCCAACCTCTCAATTCGACGAATTGCACAAACTGTGGGTAGTCATCCCCTCACCTTATTTGATGACTCACCCTCTGCCATTCATTAGGTCGCCTCGAATATCAAGTCCACTATTTGGTGATTGTGCTGCAATTCAGCTCGATTTTACGAACACAACAGATATCGGATATAAAGCAAGCCAACCCTCTTGACGATGGGTTGACTGATTCCCAACGATACGCTCCAATCATCTGGTACCTGCCTAGTTTTCAGACTCAAGGCACTTTTGATATCGCTGCCACGAATACTTGGGTCAATGGTGTCTAGGCAGACATGAAGACGGGGTCGTTCTAAATCGGTTGGGATCTTTCCCGCAAGTTCATGGTGTCCCTCAAACTTGAAGTCCATCCGTCTCGCTTTACGCCCTAGTATTGGTCCGAACATTAGTAGGCGACGTCAGGTTGGAGCTTTCCCTGGGGGACGGTTCCTCCCAGAGTAATCTGAGGTAAGGAAATATTGCGCATCATTCCGATTGGTATTCATCCGACTTCCCCCCACCGAAGTTGCCAGACGGAAACCGGGAGTAATACTAGAAGGTCCGAAGGAGCTAGAGGTATGTATCTTCTTCTATTTCGCGCCTTTCGACTGATTAGCTTCTCAGCTTTCAATTTATCACGCAACTTGAATATGCGATGGCAAGGTGGCCACATTGATGTAGACCAAACGAATGGACCACTCGGACGAAGTAGAAATCGGACTGTATGTCCTCTCCGAACCAGTCCCTTGTCAATCTACAATCCAATCTACGATGTTGTCAACTTCTGGCGACCCTGGTTTTACATCTAATCAGTAAAGTGGGGTGCATTTGCAGGTTGTTTGTGGTCACACGAATTCGAGACGCATCAAGGAGCACGATCTTGAATCCGTACGACCACAACTCTTTAGTGGTTCCAATTCATGTATAAACATCATGCAACCGATTGGTGTGTACAATGGCAATGGTTCGTCCTACTCATGGATTAATGGATTTACAGGGATTAATTGGACTGAAACGACACACTTCCGCACCAACCTCTCAGAATCGCTCCCCCATTATGATTAACCCGAACAAGGACATCTTATTTTGTAGTTCCCTTGCTGGACCAATCCTGGAGAAGTAGCGACAAGGTCGCTGGGTTTCGCAACTCCGACAGGCTTTGCCATCCATTCACCACAGAAAGCTCTTCGTCAGCCATGTTCTTAGGACCTATTTTCTTTTAGGTAGTGGTTTCCAAGAATACATTACTTTCATGCGCTTATTCCCTGGGTCATCCATGGAAAACAGGGCCGTATCGGGGACGCTTTACACAGCCCGAGTCGACTGTTCATACCACACCACTTCCACGGATTTCAATAAATTGCTCTTCGGAGGGCTCTGGCTGGGTCACTTGGGGTCATCGAACTCAACAAGGGACCGACAATAACAATACGGGTTCACGCAGAAATCTTCCACACTAGAGGAAACATTCTTGGCTGGGACCTCTGGATCAACCCGTTAACTCCGCGACGTTGACAGCTGTTTGTTTGTATGGGTCCTTCGAGTGGCAAAGGCTGGATGATAGCTTCACTGCATTCTTCTTCCTAGCTCGTTCATATGGTAACTCGAAACTTTACCTGGTTCATTTCATGACAGACACAACCCACCCTGCTCGCCGAGAGCAAGATCGAGGCGTTCCGCCTATACCCCACGCTCGTGATACGCTTGTATGCATAATATTAGCTTGTAATATAAGTATGCTGTCTGTCCTTCTGAAAACGGTGTCCCGATAACCGGCCGTTCAGGGAACTTGGACGAGCCGTCGACAACACCAAGAGCATTCCCATCTGATGTGGCAGTTATGCCACACCAATAAAATAAAATTTGGATCTCTCACATATAGCCAAGTCAAATCAGGCATCTGTGGGTGTACGTACTTTTTGTCATATTCCAGAATTTCCAGGATAGGACGGACGTAAGATCGCGATGGCGTGATATGACAAGTGGCGGAGGAGACCCAAGAGAATGACTTTCAGTAATCCTGAGACCGACCTATTGAAGCTAACTTGGATCCATGTCGGATGGGTGATTCACGACTAAGGTAAGCATCGGCCAAACGTCCGGGTTGCATTGACGACGGCCAATTGTCATGATGTCGCAATGCTATGACATTCAAAGTTGCTGCGTGGCCCGCAGCGTGGGGCAGTCGTATGAGGCGAGGATTGTTCCGGATGCTAAGTTACGGTGGTAAGCAATGGACTCCCGATGTTAACTCTACCAGGAAGGATGTGAAATGCTTCACCATCCATAACC
>JBBPSC010000429.1:0-18355 GCA_038093395.1 Baorangia bicolor
GTGTCAGGCAGGTAAGATACCCACAGAATGTGAACGAGCCAGAGATGATACCGTTTGCAACAGCAGTCGGGAATAGTGTGTATGCAAGCCGTGTAAATGGCGCTTGAAGGAAACCGAACAGAATCGGTGGCATAACAAGTCTCAAACTGAAAACAATGAATAAGACACTTGGGCAACGACAGCTCAACTCACCGGTCCATTGGCATGTAGTGGTGAATACCATGAAGCAAGAAGTGTAGAGTCAAGAAAACGGGATGATCGGGCAAGAACTCATCGATGTGAAAGAGGAAACGATGCATCCCGTACTCCAATATCGTCCAGATAATGTTGCCCAGGAAGAAGCAGGGTAAAGTTTTAACAAATGCGTCCATCGACAGAAGTGACAAAACGGAAAGGGGAAATAGGGGTGCCCCCCAGAAAGTCGGTATTGGCATGGTGAATTGCAACATCGAGCGCAAGAACAGATTGACCGTGATGGGTAGCCAGAATAGGGGTACCACATACCATACCGTGCGTGTGCACAACTAATTACACGGTCAGGGTGATCACCAGCTAGAGATATCACGGTAAACTCACCTCGAGCACGGTGGGACCAAACAAACGCGCCGACTCTTTCAAATGTCGTGGTTGATGAACTTGTTTCAGATAATATGACTTGCTGGAGAGAGGATTAAAACTACACAGAGATATTGCTGCAGTCGAACGGACCTAAAGTTGGCATTCCACATCTGCCAGAGCAAAGGTTCTCGGAGGTTGAGAAATTGGGTCTTTGCAAAGTCCTCAGCCGAGTCTGTGTCCTCCGGGTGGAAATCGTCCGTCGCTTCCCAAGCTTTGTGCAACGTGAGACAAAGTTGTGGAGAAGCAGGCACAAAGACGCACTGTCACTGACGGTTGTTGCTTCAGTGCCCAAACGGCCGATCACGTACTCCTCCAACATTTCGTATGCTGATTCCGAGTGGTCGTGCGAATCCTTGTCCTTCATGATGTTCTCCACGTCGGTACCGGCGTTGTTAAGGATGAGGTCGTCGCCTCCAGGATGATCAGAGACGAAGGCAGTGACATCGAAGACTTTTCCCTTGAACGTTACCCAACAGCTCTGTGCAGACTTGTGTGCAGCGAGGTCTTCGAGAGTGTAGATGCGGACGCGTTTCGAGACGGACATGGTCGAAAGACACACTCGATATTTTATTTTATTTTTACACATCTGACCACTCCTTGGCTTGGAAATTAATTCACACGCTCATTCGGGATATCAGCATAGGTATCGTACAGCGCCGTAGTGCTTCAAAAAAGGCATAAAAGCCCCTGTTTCATTTACATAATTTATTCAATTTTCTGTCCAAACTATAAACCTACTGCCACTTTGCCCACCCCGTCCTCGGCCAGTTTGGCACTCCACCGTCGCAAAACGTGCTTCATCACTTTACCGCTCGCAGTCTTTGGCAATTCCTCCGCGTCCACGCCATCCCCGATGAACCATACCCACACCGGCGCATTCTACAGACGCCCATATGAGCGTAAACAAAAATAGCCCAAAGACCCGCCCATACCTGTGGGTTCATGTTGTCCCGGACGACTTGACGAACTTTCTCCTTGGTCATCGTCGTGCCCGGTTCGAGTAGTACCCATGCTCCGACGACTTCGCCGTACTTTGCGTCTGGAACTGCCACCGTCGCCGCTTCTCTTATAGACGAGTGTGCTGTCAGAACGTTCTCTATCTGAACAGGGAACAAATTCTAGTAGAAATCGGTAGTCAAATTATGAATTCCGCAGGTATTGTTCGACGAGAGCCCACCTCTCCGCCACGAATGATAATGTCCTAGTGTAACGTTATTTATTCTGTACCGCGGTCACATCAGAAACAGACCTTGATTCGACCAACGACTGCAACGAACTCAAATCAGCATCACACATCATATTTGAGTCATATACATACTCCTCAAATAACCTTCCTCGTCAATTATTCCTTCGTCACCTGTATGCATCCACATAATAGATTCATCTTCAGGATCTGGACGCATGACCTTCTTCGTCTGATCTTCATCCTCCCAGTACCTACCAGACTCAGGAAAAACACGACGACTAAGAATGCACGGAACATACCCTTTCTGGAGCAGATAGCCCGTGACGCACAATTCCCCAGGCGTTCCAACAGGAACGATCTTTCCTTCCTGATTTAAAACTTTCGCTCTCACATGAGGCTGCACCTTCCCCACCGTCTCCACCCGTTTGATAATTGGATCCGCGGGTGTGGACTGGAAAGAGACTGGACTGCGGAACCAGGTCAGTGGATTCCCGAGTGTTTGCCAAGTCATCCCACCTCGTCTCCGCTACCCAATCACGAATCAGCGAGACACGACATGGGATGAAACATCGCGACGCACTCATGCCATACGCAACAGTCAGGTCCACCAAATTCAGCTTGTCGATCAGCTGGCGCATGAGGTCGATGGGTATCGAGGACCCAGCAGCGATTCCGGTCCTGTTTCAGCGCTCTGGCTTAGTTTGCTGTTTTCCTTCTCGATCGAGACTCTGCGATCGACTCACCGGAGTCGACTTAGGTCAAGTTTCTCCCCTGCCTCCTGTCGCCGTTGCACTTCCGCCAACACTCCGAGGAAATGGGTGGGTACACCATGCAACGCAGTGCACCGTTCCTGCTCGACAGCATCGACAATGGCTTTCGGGTCAAACATCTCTGAGGGATAAACGACACAGACGCCATGAGACCATGCGGCCAGGTTTCCTAATACAAGACGTGTAGGACGCAAGAGAGTCAGATACACCAGGGTCGATAGAGTGCATAGAGTACTCATCAAAACAGTGGAATAGAGGTGGAACGTTGCCTATACCGTTATCATGTCAACATTGTGCGTTCGTTAGTGACCACACTTACAGAGAACGTCATCAGGCGTGAACCGCATACACCGACCGTTTCCGATACCATTATTCAAAATATTGAGGTGGGTCAACTAGCACATGCTTTGAGCCAGAGATGCGAGTGGACGGTGCCTGGGAAGCACGTACAGAAGCGGCCTTGGGGGCACCCGTCGTCCCACTGCGTAAACCAAGGTCACATGCCATGATCGCAAACACTGAAAACCAACGAAAACGCACCTCGTAAACTGCAAGTTGATAATGTCATCCGACCGTAGTTTGTCCGAGCACTCGCGCACACGTCGCTGTTCCGCGCCATCCTCCCTCCACACGAACGTCTCCTGCCAATCAATAATGCACTTGGTATCCATGATCTCCTGTTGGTATGCATTCGGATCCGCCAAGTTGTTCACAACGACGAGGTGTCGTAGCGCAGGGAATGCTTCGCATTGTATGTTCCCCGGAGTAGAGTAGCGCAAGTCCGGGTAGGCATCGGATAGCATGCGTATGTAACGCGAGCTTCGGAGACGTGGGACAGCGAAGAGATGGGACACACCCGCTACGTTCAGTGTGTTCACCTGAGATCGCATCGCAGTAGCACGTGGGGAGGAAGACGATCGACGCTCAACACGCCTTGCTCTGTGCTCGGGTCAGATGGGGACACTCACGAGCTCGTTGACGCGGTAAGCAGGGTTGAGCGTCACCAGGATCGCACCCACGCTCGCGCACGCCCATTGTAACAACGCATACGAGCTGCCGATCCGCCGTCAGCATCAGGTTGACGTACACCGTCGACATGAGACAACGACAACGACAACTAGAACTACCCAGTGAATACGCACCTGTTGTTGCCCATCACCACCGCTACGCGGTCACCCTTCTTGACTCCCAAGGACACAAGCCCCCTCGCGAGCGCATGGATGTGTCTGTCGAATTCCTGGAAGTCCCAGGCGAGGTGCGTGTCGACGCCCATGTTCGGCGAAGGAGGGCCACCGTGTGCCCTCGGTTGCTCCTGCCTGCACACCAGCGCGGGTCTCTCTGCATGTTTCGCAAGGATCTCATCTCGAAAATGAACCGAGAGCGTTCGGTGTTCGAGTGGAGGGTCTTTCGGTCCCTCAACGGACGAAAGAGTAAGTGATCGACATGTCTGAAGAGGTCTGCGAGAGAAACCAGCAGTGCGAGCACTGATCAGCGTTGCCCAGCCGCTGAGTCGTAGGGTCATGGTGAATGCCAGACCGCGCCTCCTTTGAACATTGTCATGTACAAGGCAAGTAAAGACGGCGCCTTGAAAGACTTCGGATACCCAAATACATACATGCGTATTGCAGTTCTGATCAAAGTGTACAATACATGAACAAATGGAGGGGATCTATCCAGGTTTGTTGGTGGAAGTGCCTCGCGAAGCGCGCTCCCACCCAACCGAAAACTCCGTAATTGTTTTCGTGCGCACAAAAAAAGTAGTAGATAAGGTAACAGATGCGTAATAGATATAATAACATGATATTACTCATCGAGTATTGTTGCAATCAACACTACTGCTTGGATTCCGAGTATGGTGGTAAGGATGATGTCGACGAGGAATGCGAGAGTACCTGCTCGGGGAGAGCGAGGGGGTTGCTTGGAGGTTGTTCCCATAGAATGGGGCGAGATGCAATGCTAGGTGTTACGGGGCGGGATGAATTTGGCGTGTTTGCTTGAGAGCGGTTGTGTACGAGATGTGCGCGGACGAGGTGACCCGCTGCGAGGGCACTGAGAAGGGACAACTCCCCAGCCATGACCGACGCAGCAATAATACGAGCAAGGCGTTGGGCATTCACACCGGGCGTCGTTGGGTGGGCACCTTTGAGACCGAGCATCTCCAACACTGCGCCTTGGGGAGCAAGAACAGTACCACCTCCGACAGTGCCAACTTCAATGCAAGGCATGGAAACGGTCATCAAAAGGTCCTCTCCATCGTTGATTCTGTTCAAACGTGAGTGATGCACAGCGCGTCCATATAACGGTCACGTACGGTTCCATTAGAGTCATGCAATTTGAGCTCTCAACGTTTTGCGCGGGATCCTGACCAGTCGCGAGGAATACCGCGGTGAGGATGTTCGCTGCATGTGCATTGAAGCCACCGATTGAACCGGCCATGGCACTACCGACGAGATTCTTCTTCATGTTCAGGTTGCACAATGCTTCCACCGTCGTCTTCAAAACAGTCTTGACCACCTTCCCTGGAACAATAGCCTCGGCAACCACACTCTTTCCACGACCTTCAATCCAATTGATGGCAGCGGGCTTCTTATCCGTGCAGTAGTTGCCAGAGAGAGCAAGGGTGACCATCTCAGGGAAGTGCTGCTGCATCACCTCGAGTGCCTTCTCCGTACCCTTCGAGATCATGTTCATACCCATGGCATCACCGGTCTTGGTCGCAAAGCGGACAAAGAGCGTCCGTCCAGCCATAGCAGTCTTGAGCCTCTGCAGCTTAGCAAATCGCGAAGTCGACTCGAAGGCTTCCCTAATAATTTCGTATCCTTCGTCGGAGTCTACCCATGCTTTCGCCTCGGCAGCCATCACGATGGAAGGGAAGTCGATGGCAGGACCACGCGTCATCGCATCGTTAGTGAGAACCGTCGTTACACCTCCACCTGAGTTGAGTGCCTTACAACCACGCGATGTAGATGCAACGAGAGTGCCCTCCGCGGTAGCCATTGGAATGTGTACTTGTTCCCCATCGATAGCAAGAGGCCCAGCGATGCCGAGTGGAATGGGTATGTATCCGACGACATTCTCGCAGCATGCGCCGAACACGCGAGAATAGTCGTAGTTTGCCATAGGCACATCGGAATTCTCCAAAGTTTGGGTTGGGGTTGCCCGAGCTAATGAAATCAAAATATGAAGAAACACGCATGCAGACCACTCACAAATCAAGGCTCTCCGAATCGCCACAGCCCGCTCGAGATCGCCAAGAACCTTCTCCAAAGCGTAAGCAGCAATCTTTCCGTTCTGTGCGAGGAGGATGATTTCTTCGTCGTTCAGAGTTGACAATGATACTTGTACTGGACGAGGTCCATTCTCGAAAATGTCGATGCACTCCTCCAGTGAACGCACAGGGAGGTCGATAAGAGGTTCTTTAGTGACGAGCGCAGTTGGTTGGGCTCGAAGCTTCATATCCAGCAAGAAAGGAGGGACACCACTGATCTCCTTGTTAGCGGGGATAGGCACGGGCGCGATAAGAGGTTTAGAATCGAGGGGAGATGATGGAACAGAAACGGGCGTGTTGGTAGTTCCGGAGTCGCCGGGTTTGGGTTTGGGAGGGCCGACCGCAAACGAAGGTTTGGAGCGTATAGCGGTGACCTTCACTTGAGGTACCTCGATCTTTTCATCTACCTCTCTATCCCTCTTGACGCCACCAACTGACCTGAATCTGACACTTTGCGGTTGCAGCCCTCTGATAGCACCATCGGCGATTCCTTTCAGTAGGTAACCATTCAAAACGACACTGGCAGCGAGGACGAATACGATCCATTTCGAGATGACAGGGTCGCCGACAAGATTGGTCCAGCCAGACATGAAATTATCGATGATCTCGCTGGATCTAAAGAGCGCGCGGGGACGTGCTGGACCAGGAGGGAGGACGCTGAAGTGTAGAGGTGGAGCGACTTTGACAAGCACGTCGATCGAAGAGGTCGTGAGGTCGTCTGAAGTATGGAATGCCGCTATGGTATCCAGCACGCCAGCAATGGTGGGAGAGGTTATATCGACCTTGCGCGATTCGAGCTGATAATCGCCAAAGGTCTGAATAGATGTTCTCGGCTCGAACTGGGCGATCGTGGCTGGCGCCAAGGTGGTCGTGAAGTTGAGGATATGCAATGTGAGGAAGGAAACGAGCTGAGACGTGTTGTAAGAGCAGTGCAGATCAACGAGTGAGATGATAGACATACCAAAAGGAGTTTAAGTCGGGCAACTGGATCTTGCTCCTTCACGTCTGTTGGGGGGCTATTCTTGTCCCTTAGCATCGAACCCTTGGGGCCAAGCAAGGTTTCCGAAAGCTTGTGGCTAAGACTATGATCTTCCACGGGCTGAGATGGTCGGGCAAGTGCGCTAACGGTGCCTTCGGCTGTAAGGTTGTTGGTACTGCGGGATCTAGTCAAGACGCGTGCGGTTTGGATTCTGCGGACCTGCGCATGAAGGAGTCTCACGTGAGTAACTCTGACCCTAACCCGAATCCAGGGCAAGACCCAAATTCGGGAAAAAAAACAAAGAAAAACAACTCACTTCGACCATAATCGTCAAAACTGCTGCGCAGAATGTGCCAAACACAAGGCAATCAAGTACTAAAGACAGCGCTGCGAGAGCACAGAACTCCTTGAGACCACCAACTTTGCTCCTAGCGCCCAAAAGAAGAGCAGCGATCTCCAGTCCGTAGTCACGAAGAATAAGATGTCCACCCGCTTCCATGGCCTCGAAGACAACCTCCCCGGCTGGCTTCATCTGACCTCTCCAACGACCCTCCTTGACAGGGGTGGTGAGGTGGGGGTGATTGAAGATAGCTTTCGCAAGGCGGAGTTGCTTATCAAACCCAATCGTGCAGACGAGGAACGGGAGAGCCTCTGTCAAGCTGATCGGATCAAGAGGTATCTCGAAGTAGTGTGATAACGGGAGGGCAAGTATAAAAGCGAGGATCGACGACGAAATGATGGCGGTACTGAGCCAGAAGTTGGACCCCAAGGCTCGCGATGCCAGGAACAAGCGAATAAATGACGCATGCATCAAAATATACCCAGCAAGGACGAGAAGAATGTCAAGAGAATCCGCTTTCTGGAATCGAGCAAGTGCTTTAGCACATGATATATCTAGGGTCAGAGACAGACTGACCTTTGCAAGCTCCCAGAATCGCATGACGAGGGCACGGGCAGCATAAGCAATCCACTTGCCGCTCTTCATTTCACCGATAGTCTCATCCGAGTGACTCTGTATCCGATACTGAACACCAAACGAATCCGCAGGATAAGAAGTTTTGGCCTTGAGGGCGTTGGTGAATTCTTCACGGGCACTTGGCGCGAATGACAAGGTGACGGTCTGGGGACCCGAGGCCTGGTTCGACACCTCCGTGAAGCAATGATCCTCACCAGCCACGTAGAAGCAAGCAGCGGAGTACGTTTGGCCAGAGGGTGTGACGAAGACGTCGGAAATGTAATGTGTCAGGTTGTCAACTGATGGTGCAAGGTGTGCCCAGTCCAACGACCTAGTCGTAGCCTAACCGTGCATAGTGATCAGCGTTGCTACGATGATACTGGTTGCCAACTGCGTACTGGATCTACAGCCTTTGCGGGGAAGGCTTGGGAGAAAACAAGCTGCTGAAGCTCTAGTTTTTGCGCATGCGGGTTGGATGCTCTTTTCAAGTACCACTCTTCATCGACGACGACCCATTGACCATCACGCAGCAAAGCATGGGTTGTACTGAGTGTGGAAGGGAAGGCGGGAGCAAAGAAGGCGGAGTGCTTGATGGCAGAGAGGATACGGAAATAGGCCAGGGTGCCAACAATGAAGAAAAAGACGATGGTCTCGATTGGACTGTAGACAGCACGCCCCGTGAGGTGTAAAAGAGGGACGCGCATGGCGTGGATGACAGAGTAAAATCGGGCAGGCACGGAGTCTGTGAGTCAAAGGGAATACTTGGAACAATGACACGGCGGTGGGCTCGTCGTAGTGGAGGGTGTCCTCGTCGTCGTCGAAAGAGACAAGGAGAAAGTACCGACCCGAGTGAATGCAATATGCGAGACTCGTTCCACTTTTATTTAGCGCACGGGTCGGCTACCTGTGGCCTGACATGACCCCGGACACCATGCTACCGCTTTAGGTGGTTCAGACAAGACTCGTCCCTGTCTTGCCCATCAGATCCGTGAGATCCGTGAACAATATCTTACGCCCGAACACAATCAGCCCAGTCGGTCCTTTTGACAGTCGTAATATCTCAGACCTTGCGCCTTGTTCATGGAGATCTTATCTTTCAGGGCATATGTCAGACATTGACTCTCATTCGCCGACAGTGTCTCCAGAGTCTGATCCTCAGGCTCACCGTCAATTCCCGTAGCACGTCCCACGTAGGTCTCCTGAAACACCATCATCCCCGCCTCACAGCTTTCAGATGTATTCACCTTCCGTGCGACCCGGGTGGAGATCAACATCCGGCTACTGGACGAGTTACCCCCACGTTTACCACGTTCTTTTCAGATTTGGGTTACTGCGATGCGCTGCGTGTTGCGAGATAACGTTCTCAACGAATTTTTGCTCGAGAATGGCTAGCTAATGTCGGGCTGAGCTAACGACGGTAACACTGCTCCGGTCCCGGATTCATTCCGCAGCCCGGCCGGTGCACCAGCACTAAGATGGCGACTTGCTGTACACGGATTGCCCAGTGCACGGGATACGAGTCCAACCGAACTCAGGTACATACCACCAAGTACAATACTTGCATTTTGCCAACTCGGATCGGTGCGATGGCTCACACGGGCGTTTTTGAGGACATACCTCAGTGCCACGCTTATCGCGGCTATAAACAATTATCGATCAGCCAAAATGCAACTGAGTGTATCCGCTCGCTACGTATATGCACATCGTTCGCAGTCACTTCCAACTGATAGCTATTGTATCGACCAAGCCTTGCTATCGAACTACAAACGACTTCCGACGCCGTGAGAACACTGTAGTTTCTGTTCATACCCATTGGGTATCTACACACAAGACGTATGCCTCTACGAAGCATAGTGCGCCGCAAATGCTTTCACCCCAGACCATGCCCTCTCAAATAATTCGACAACATCCTCCGACAGGGGGCCTTGTTCGCTGAAAATGGTATTGGTATCTTATCTTTTCCGGACGTCCAACTTCTGAGACATACCAATGACTAATGTTCATTTCCACATGTCTCACAGATGCGGCGCCGAGAATGACAGCATCGCCTTGTTGAAGGGCACTGTGATGTTGCAACCAGCGCTGGGAGGCTTCAGGGAGGGTAAGTCCGTGTTTGTCCTGTCGAACGCATCAGGATACAGACATGTTCCCATGGTATCGTGCTTACCAGAGCTTCCTGGAGTTCTTTTACTGCTGGCAGCATTGGGGCATATCGCGATCGTAAAGCCAGTGCGAGGCGACACGATTGTGGATCCCACCTCCCTCCTTCTCTCGTAGCCATATCTTCCTCACTAAGTATCTTGCCAGCTAAAAGGCCACCACTTATGAGGGGTCAGCACGCAGCGATTCAGAAATCCATAAATACTAGACGAACGCTAGGGGCGAGTAGGCATAAAACTTGATATCAAAGTGCCGTAAACATGGAAATAACCTGCCCATCTGTTCAAGCCTCAGTCACATCTAGATTGCAGTAAGCGCGCGCACTCGGCTTCGGCGGTCCGTTCAATAGCATTATATCCGCCCTGATACACAGTGGGTTTCACCCAACCATGATGGGTTGCAATGCCTACGATTTCGGCAACCTGTTTCAGATATTTTTTATGCATTTGCCATTGTTATCTACAGTCTTCAAGACAAAGCGTCAACGCACCTGCCAGGAACTGTAGTTGCTCAGGCCGAACTGGTCACTGCGGAGCTAGGGCGAATCAAGCACACAGCAATGCAAGAGAATATGCTTACAAATGACCTTCGGTGTACAAATCGTTGATACCTCGCAGCGTGGTTTTAATCGGAACCGTGGGATCCGGCGTGTGCAGGTACAATGTACGAATTTTATGTTTTCCGAGCGCCGTGAGCGACCTATTCAAGGATTCTCTGATCCCCATCTCAGAGAAATCACCGTGCTGACCGGGATACACTCTGTAAGGATCATCCAAGATGAGTCAAAGGACTGCGGACAATGGGGAAACCGACTTTGTATCCACGGTGCAGTTTCCGAGGTCCATCTGGCCCAAAAACTAGAAGATATGAGTTGACGAACGGACCGACTCTGAGGCATCCAACCCCTTCGGACGTCCCTCCACCATAGAGACGGGCAGTGTCGATCATGTTGTAGCCATGTTCTATATAATAGTTCACGACCATTTGAGCATCCTTCACCGTATGAATACGTGCGCCATTCGAGTTTGGACCTGGGGTGCCTAACGTGCCTGTACCCTTGATACCGTTTGGATCAGTCATATAACATACCAGCGGCCGCACCCAGCGGAAGGGGACGTACAAAGATATGGGGAATTCGCGAGCCCATGGTGAAACTTTGGGCGTGTTTGATGCGAGTACCGTGTCGTCGAGGCAGAGCTACTCTTAACGTGTCCCGGGAGTCCCGGGAGTCATTTTGACTATAGTAAGCATCATCAGAGTTCCGACGTGCACGACTGATTATGGGCGAAATCACTCACGCAAATCGGCGGGCCGTCCCCGTCCCGGCATTCCGACGGCATTCATTCAAGTTAGTACAACGTCCAGAAAGTACTGGTGGGTTCAAACTTCTCCAACATGCCCAGAAAACCCAATAAACAAGGCACTATGGAAGGTATCCCAGGCTACCGTGGGTCCATCATATTCCTCGCCGATTCTCCCTTATCTCGTCAGCATCCCTATCCAGCCAGTGAAGCTCCTCGTCGGTTGGCCATAACAACTCCCATCCTATCATGATGAACGCAGTGTACTATCAAGCGGTATGTAAATGCTGTTGCCTGCGAGTATGCGCGCTTCATCGAGGTTGTCATCCAGCCACGCCAGTTTGACATTCGTTCCGTGCCTATTCCAACAATTTCAGACAAAGAGGTTTTACTCAAAGGTGAGCTGGCAGGTTACCGTGGGCATGTGAGACCCACTGGGGTGCTAATCGTGCACATCAGTGACATGTTGTGGTATGATCCTTCCATCCGTGCATAGTAGCTTATCTTTATCAATCGGGACTCCAACCAATAGGTATCTGTGGAACTGATAGTCACGTCCATGAAGGAGAATTTATCGCAAAATTTCCGGTAGGCTTCGGTGCTTATCAGTGGATCCAAACTGTCTCACTTTGAGCTGGCAGTTGATCCCTGGTCATGAAGTTATCGGTACGATTGCGGCCGTTGGTGAGAACGTAAAAGGATTCAGGGAGGGTGACCGCTGTGTCGCCGATCCTGGGGTCACCGTACGTCACGTTCCGACGATTTCGTGGTTTCAGGCGCGACTATAAGTTGGCGCGCTGATCGCCACTTTCAGTGCGAACAATGCTTCTACTGTCGACGCGGGCAGTCTCTCCTTTGCGAGAACTTCAATGGCCGAGGAGTCACAATGGCTGGTGGATTCGCCGAATACGTCGTCTTGTGAGTAGTCGGCTGCACGGTAACATTGATACTCACACGGCTGCAACGTTGACCTCAGTGAAGCAAAGAAAGTATACAAGATACACAATCTTACGGACGAGGAAGCGACCTTGATTGAGCCTGCGGCTTGTGCTATTCATGGCATGGATAAACTCGACCCCCCTGTCGGCATTGATGCACTTGTTATCGGAGCAGGACCAACCGGTTTGATCCTTGCACAACTGCTCAAGTTGAACGGCGCTTCTAGAGTGGTGATCGCCGCAAACAAAGGCATCAAGACACAGATTGCCAAGGACCTTGGAGCGGCCGACGAGTGCATCGAGCTGGATAGGAATGATCCCGCTGCACAATGGGAAAAAATCCAAAAAGATAACCCGTACGGGTTTGATGTTGTGGTGGAAGCCACTGGCAACGAAAAAGTAGCCAACGATTCCATCAACTACGTCCGCCGAGGTGGAACACTCATGGTCTACGGCGTTTACTCGAATGATGCCCGTGTACACTGGCCACCGTCGAAGATATTTGGCGACGAAATCAAGGTGAGGCAGCTCTTCTGTACTCTTTCGCAAGCGTCATTCTGCATCGCTAGATCATTGGGTCGTTTGCACAAACACATTGTTTTCCTCGTGCAGTGGCCTACCTGGACAGCGGAAAAATCAACGTCAAGGGCATGGCGAGTAGTCGCTCGTAGCACGTGCAGAATCGCCAGCTGATGGAATGGAATACAGGTGACTGACGTGTACAGAATCAGTGAGTATCAACAAGCGCTGGACAAGATGAACAGTAGGGAGGCCTTGAAGGTTGCCGTGAGGCCATGAGGCCGCTTGCATGCATAGGTCGCCCCGGAGTGAATTCCCAGAGATTCGCGGGCTCCAACTTGAACCAACTGTCCTTGATGGCCAATAGTGGCTTGATGAGGGGATAATGAATGAACTCGTGTGGCTCTCACACTCCGTGCGCGATTGCGGATATACTTATATGTGTGTTGGATTGACACGAGTGACCTTGGCGGATTGGTGTTGTTTGATATCGACTTGGCAAGATGCGTTTTGATCGCACTCACTCGCACTCACTACAAGCAAGTCCGTACGCAGAAGCGGCGTGTTCTCCCTTTATTACGAAATCGACCCTGTTTTGAGGGCAGGGAAGCGAGCGCTGGTGTGGCTTTTATGCGAACGAGGCTCCTTGGGCGTTTCCATCCCCTTGACCCCCTACTTCAACAATGAGCGCAACGGTCATCGACATCTTCCCCCCAGGAGGAGAACAATACAGGGAAGACTTCCAAAAAGACGTCTCCGAACTTCCAAAAGTCCCAGCGCCAATGTGAGTGGTGCCGTCTGAATGCTGTCCTACCTAGCAGAAGCTTCACTGCCACGAGTAGATACCGACATGCCGCCCCATCAGCGCCGTGGCCGTGGATGGACTTTGATGCGGATCCCAGCGAAGTTCATCCTCTTCCGCCAGGTGGACTCGGTCAAGACCCAGAATGGAGTCATTACCCCCAGAGTCTATTCAGAAACTGGACGCAGGACCAGGTCGAGAGATGCGGGATACTGAAATCCACGCATCGCGAGACTTGCAGCGTGCACACGGTGGATGTATTTAAGGGCGGGTTCTTTGACAAAACCAATGAGGATCGTACCGTCAACGTCGAGAATCCGAGAACGTACTGGAATTCTCTGGAGGCCAGTGTGAGTAGCGCTTATGCTTCGTGTCTCAAAGCGAGCTGCTGAGGAGACTGTAACAGCCTCCTTCGAAAATTC
Organism: Baorangia bicolor; assembly: GCA_038093395.1. Taxonomy (NCBI): domain Eukaryota; kingdom Fungi; phylum Basidiomycota; class Agaricomycetes; order Boletales; family Boletaceae; genus Baorangia; species Baorangia bicolor. The sequence goes on from JBBPSC010000429.1 coordinate 13,919, forward strand.
GGGTGCGAGCACTGTTTGTCGAGAACATGACAGTGCCAATTCTCCAAATCTTGGGCACCAAGTAAGTGATCGATATCACACTTGCAGTGTAGCAGCGGCCTCAACCCAGCCAGATATAATGTTGAGCCTTTCTTCTTTGCGTCCTCCGCAAATTGGATTCCGTCAAGGTACCAAGAAGACCCCAAACGTGATGAGGACCGTAAGTAGACGCGACATCCCGATTGTAACTTGCTCACATCCCCTAGATATTACTGTCGTCCTCCCATTCATCCGCACGATGAAAAATCAAAAGCCAATTACACGAACAAAACCCGTCAGAACCGCAAGTTTTCCATTTAATCAATGGGAAGCGCTGGCAGAAGAATCGCTCCCCTACAAGGGTACGTCTCTATCAAGTTCTTTATGCTGTCTTTCAACTTGCATCTGTAGATGAGAAACAAATCATTGATACCCAAGCACCACTCCTTCTTCCTGGTAGGTGTCCCTCTCCGTACAAGTTACACATTTTCTAATCCCACTATCTGAAGATAATAGAATCCTCCTCCAGGATCTTCTTGCTATCCACATGCACCGCACCTCTACAACTAGTACAATCATTTCTTATCATCCCAGCTCAGAGTTACAAAGAACATCTGCGAAGCGCCTCCAGTCTCTCGTGCAAAGGACAGGTGACAGCGTTTACTGGTCAAAAATATTCCAAAAATCCAAGGATCCAACCTTTCTCTTCCTTGCGATACTCTGGTATGCCCTGTATGCATGGGATGAGGCATTTGAGGTGCTATATCGCTACATCAACGCCCTAGTAGGCAATTCCATCTCCTGGGCTTTTTTTCTCGCTAACGCCTCTGCAGGAATCCGACGTCCTTAAGGATAACGACATAAAACTTACAAGAGAGTTGCACAAGTTGCAAGCACATCTTCTGTACTATCAGCAACTCCTTCGGGACTTCCGGGTATCTGTCGAGTTCGTCAGAGACACGCCCAATCCAGCGATGAGCGTTCTCGCGAGCACCGCTGAGGAACGCGATGCCTCTGCGGATCTCTTGCGCAAAGAAGCCAACAATCTCATGTCTGAGATCGATAGATTAACTGGGCTGAGGCTAATGTTGTCCGACCGACTTCAGAATGTTATTCACTTGGTTCGCATTTGATAATCCGTTCTCTTATTCTCCGCACTCCTCAGACTCCTTCTCCAGGCGTTTGCGAGTGTTAATATTACGGATAGCAAAGCTATGCAGAGGTTGGCGGTGACGACAATGATTGACTCTGCTGCTATGAAGCAGGTGTGTTTGATTCTTCTCTCGTCTGTAATACACTCAAGTATGCCAGATTGCCTATCTTACAATGATATTCCTCCCGGCGAGTTTTCTAGCGGTAGGTCGTCGACATGGCCAACATCTGCATGACTTAGCTTCCAACAGAACGTATTTAGCATGAACGTCCGAGAAATCAACCCTTCTACTACAGCAACCCTCGCCCACTATATTGAGGTCACTTTCGGACTCACTGCCTTCACCTCGTGGCTAGTGATAGCACTCCAGCAACAAAGTTCTTTCCACCCGGAAAACTGTAGCGTCATAAACCGAGTCTTGTGGCCCGTGTTCTATGCGTACGGCCTGATATCCGCTGTCATCAAAATGGTGTTCATATCTACTGAGCGTCGACCTGTGAGTGTGTTCTCGATATATTTCGTGGTGAAAAGAGTTTCATGGGGAGTATGATCGGATCCAGACCAGTGATGCTGCACGACCTTAGGATTTTCATTTCAGTGACGTGAGGACTATTGGATGAACGTCGAATTTCGATGCCCTGTATATATATACCTGCATTGCAGTATGAATTTGCTAGCTCTGTTGATCACATCTTTTGGCAGAATCAGTCGTATGCAGTCGTATTCATAATTACTAGACACCACAGCAACTGTCACGAGATTCTCTGCAGATTAACGGGTTAGTTCGGAACCTTCAAGGTCCTCGGTCCAGGTTGCGGCCTCCCTCACTTTGGAATCAGCGCTCACTGGTTTTAACCAGTCTGGTGACCGGAGTATAGCTAGGTATGTTACTAATTATTGCAGGGTTTCAGCGACCAATGTTGGCAATTGTGTCACAGAACTTCACACGTGCATTCCATGAAGAAGTTCTTTTGAAGGTGTGTACCTTATTCTGGCTCTGGTCTTCTGATGGAAATAACTTATGTAGATGTTATGTCAATTATATAGCGAGCAACGCCGCGTCCTCAAGGGGGCGTTCTTTCATCCAGTGACCCACGACCCCATCGATGAGCGCGACTGCCGTCCAAGCTCGTCCTCCTACCTGCGGAGAACAAAGTAGACGACAAATCCAGAGGAATGTCTATGATTTCCCCAATGTCCCAGCGCCAATGTAAGTGACTCGGATTGACTGAGAATGCGTGGCTCGGACACTCAGCACCAACATTTATGCTTTTCGAGCAGATATCGCCACGCAGCGCCGTCAGCGCCATGGCCATGGATGAACATTAATGATATTAATGCTACCAAAGTTCATCCTATTCCACCAGGACTACTGGCTAACTCCGAGTGGGACCAATATCCCCAAAATCTTTTCGGAAACTGGACGCGCGATCAGGTGAACAGAAGTCAGATGTTGACTAAATGCAACGATGGCGAGCTATCCACCATATACAAGATCAGTGTATTGGAGGATGGGAGTTTTGACAGACAAGTAGAAGCGCGCACCGTTCGTAAAGACGATGTCGTGGACCTAACAGCGTACTGGAATCATCTTGGGGTATCTGTAAGTAGCATGTATGTTGCATGTTTAAAGACTGAGGCGGCTATCATAGCCGCCTTCGACTATCCGGGTACAAGCACTTTTTGTCGAGGACATGACGTTACCCGTCCTCCAAATACTGGGAACAAGGTGTGTAACCAATTGCATGTGCAGTGACTGTAATCTTACTCTAGCCAGATACAATATCGAACCTTTCTTCTTCGCGTCATCTGCAAATTGGATCCCGTCCAGGTACCAGGAAGACCCCAAAGCGCTGGAGGACCGTGAGTAGATGTAACCATGTGCTCTATTATCTTGCTCATCTTTCTAGACATAACCGTCGTCCTTCCCTTCATACGTACTTTCAAAAATCAACGACTGATTACGAGGACCAAACCTTTGAGGATTCCGACATTCACTTCGATTGAATTACAGACCCAGGGGGTGGTTGGGGAACCATTGCCGTATACAGGTATGTTCACGCCTTTTCTTCCCTGCTCTTGACTGATTCGCACCACCTGCAGGGGAGAAACAAATGATTGATACCCAAGCACCGCTTTCTCTCCCAGGTAAGTATATCTTTTTGTTTGGGTCGAACAGATACCAATCCCGATGTGTACAAAGGAAACAAATTTCTGCATCAGGATCTACTGTCGGTTCATATGGTCCGTAATACGACAATGAATACGATTATTTCCTGTCACCCTAGCTTGCAATTGCAAGGAACTTCTGCGAAGCGTCTGCAGTCTCTCATGCAAAGGACGGGGGATAGCGTCTACTGGTCGAAAATTTTCAAGAGATCCAAGGACCCCACTTTCCACTTTCTTGCGATTCTCTGGTACGCACTTTATGCATGGGACGAGGCGTTTGAAGTCCTGTTTCGCTATATCAATGCTCTTGTAAGTAGTATCAGTTATCGAGCCTCGTATACGTTTGAACACCCTTGTCAGGAGCACGATGTCCTTCAGTTCAACAACATCAAACTCACGCGAGAGTTGCACAAACTGCAAGCACACCTCTTGTACTATCAGCAGCTCCTTCGAGATTTCCTCCGGTCGGTCGAATTCATAAGAGACACGCCTAACCCGGCGATGAATGCTCCCTCGGTTTCCAAAGAGGAACGTGAAGACTCTGCAAAACTCTTGCATACTGAGGCAGATAATCTCATATCTGAGATTAAGAGATTAACTCGACAAAGGGAGATGCTATCTGACAGACTAGATAATGCTACTCACTTGGTTCGAATACAATTACTTTTCTTCTCTTTCTGTGCGGTGTTGACGTCTTTTCGCTAGGCATTCGCGACTGTGAATATAGATGACAGCAAGGGTATGCAGGGGTTGGCAGTAGTAACAATGAAAGATTCCGCTGCGATGAAGCAGGTACGCTGACTCTGTTTTTCGCCCACTAGTCAACTTACCCTCGTGCATCAGATAGGCTACCTCTCAATGGTCTTCCTTCCAGCAACATATCTAGCTGTAGGTCGTCAATGTCACTCTCCTTGCAAAACTCACCACTTTGGCAGAACGTATTCAGTATGAACGTCCGCGAGATAAGCCCTCTTACCAGGGAGACTCTCGCCCACTATATCTTGGCTGCTGTTGCTCTCACTTTGTTTACCTCGTGGTTAGCGATCTCCCTCCAGAAGGACAGTTCCTTCTACCCAAGGGACAGTGGTGTCTTGCAC
>JBBPSC010000430.1:0-18283 GCA_038093395.1 Baorangia bicolor
CATATCGCTCGCCTGAAACATCCTTGAGTGACTCCCCGAGCGAATCAAACCGCCGTCCCAGACTTACGGCTCGGACTGTCTGCATGTGATGGTCGACTCGCACCGGGCCCAGTTGGTTCAGTTTTTCCATAAAGCGCGGATCCTTGGCATCTCTCTCGATTGCTGTCCGAATGCATTACTCCGGGATACTGAACGATGCAAAGGCTGCTCACCTTCATTTTTACTTTCAAAGGCTAATGGTCTTTCAGGTTGTAGACATGCTGGCTCTGCGGTAGCAGCGGGAGGAATGCGTGAGCCTGCCCAGGGTGGGTTTTCCCTCGGTAGTTTGAGGGCTGCTTTGGAAGGAGCATTCCCCATGACAAGTCGGGAGATGATGGTAGAAGTTCTACTTCAGTGACTCTGGATTACAGCAAGCGCTTGCAATCTGAAAGCAATTTATTGTCTATACCTTACGGCCATGTTTTACAGCCATCCGCTATGTACTTATACACGGTCGTAAAAGTCGACCTAGAGTGAAGAATAGAAAGTGAGGATAGTAACATTCCAGCACTGGCCAAGATCCACAACCCTGTCCAGTTTTATGCCAAAAAAGAGTGTGAGGGAGTATCAGGGAGAGGGGTATCAATGAAAGGAATGGAAGTGAGGGTGTTTGGCAACGATCTGGACTATAGTGGGCAGAAGGAGCATAGATAGACAACAGAAGGAATAACTTCATTCGATGTGCAAACAGAGTAGTGTCATGAACGGATTTCGTGGCAGAAAAATATTTTTAATTGAAAGTACCCATGTTAGTCGGCGGCGTCTGCTGGTATACTTGATACATAGCATACGGCGGATAGACCTGGGGAACGGTTTGGCCACTGTATGCGACCTGACCCATCCCAAGAACGCCGCTGGGCTGTACAACGCCAGGGGACTGAGCACCATAGGGGATCGTGGAAACGGGAGTCTGGGCTATTGAGGTTGTAGCAGGCAGGATCCCGTTACGACGAATTGTGGCGCGGGGACTGCTGATGTCCGGCGAACGAAGAGCAAATGGATTGAATGGGTCTGAGGACGGGGAGAACGCTGACGGGGGGTTCGAAGTGCGAGGACGGGCAGGCGTATTACTCTGACCAAATGTAGGATCAATATGCAATTGAGGTGGTCCAGACTGGGGGTTCTGACCACCCATCTGCAACGCAGCCATCATAGAGGCCAAACCCTGGTCGTTGGATGGGTATCCGGAAGGGAGACCAGGAACACCAAAAGAATTATGAGATTGCCCCTTTTTACCAGGCGGACCGTTAGTGGTGTATGTTGGTTGGTAATTAGGAATGGGTAGGCCAACTTCCTCGATGAGACGACGGTATGCTTGGGTAGCGATCACCTTTAGTTCGATCAACACGCGCTTCGTTGCTTCAATAAAGTCCGGTTTGTCGGCAGGGTCAAGGAAAGGACTTGTCAGAATTTTGTGTACGACAGCAACACCGTTTACTTGGTCTCCCAAAACATCTGTTAGCACGTGATCCCCATGCGACGAGAACAATGCCTGTACGATTTGACGTGATGCCTCAAGCTCGATCTTTTGGTTGACGATTCGAAGGACAGTAAGCGACGCCAGTTTGTGCGTGCAAAGATGCGAGAGGTGAGGGGTAAACCGTGGTGCAAGTAAACTGTATCGTGATGGGAACGAAGACGTGTCCAACAACCAGGTCAGCAACAACGCGCCGTTTGGATTGGTGGCAAGGGGAATCGAGTTGAGAATCACGGCGGTAGCAATGCGCCGTTGCTGACTGACGTTGATGTGAGGGCTCTCGAGACATGCCCTCATGCTCCTTGCTCCAAAACGGCCTTGCGCAATTTCCCACATACGATCGACCATAGCGTCGAAGATGAAGTCGTTCGCAGGTGCACCGAAGCGCAGGCAGCATCTGATAAATTGGTCAGGGATGGAGGGGGCGGAACATTTACGGGTGACATACTGCACGACATAATTCCCAAACTGATCGAGGAGCAGGGGAGGTGCATAAGCCCTCAAGTTTTGCACAATAAGTGCAACTTCCTCGGGAGTCTGTACGCACTCGATGATCTTCTGTGCAGCCCACGTTCCGTTCTTGTGAATTCCGATCATAGCTAAATGAGGCGTGATTCGTTCCAACATCGCAAACCTTGGACCTGCGGAGCATTTCTCAAACAGCTTTTGAACAACCTGTGTATCGTGTTCAGAGAAAATGCATGGAACTATCCAATGTTGGTGAATACCAACCGTATTTCCAAGCCAGTCAGAAGCCAGGTCAACAATCTCTCCATCGAGGAAGTCCCCTGCAACCTGATCGGTTTCCTCGACAGACATCGTGCCAGAATCGAGTCTCTTGCGAAGCTCACGAAGTTTAGAAGCATCCCATCGCCTGTTGTTTGGTCTCTCAGAAACGAGTGGTATCGTGGTGTAGTACATCGTAGGAGGCCGGAATTCTAATGAAAGGATGAGAGGGAAGTTGCACAGGATGCCTAGATGACTGACCAGAAAGGGCCTGGATATCCGTCTCTGCATCGGTACTTCCTTTGGTAAGCTCTCGCATGATCATTTGTTGTTCCGTCACGGAGGGGGTCCACCCAGCAGGCTTGGAAAGTCCATCAGAAACGTAAGCTATATTATGCATGCCCGAGCCGATCATGCTAAGAAGTAAGTTTGAACGATAGTTCTCGACCGTTCCTCCAAGAACCTGTTGGTCAGCGGGGATCGTTGAAGCACCTTTGACGCTCCGCAACGCATGGATAGTTGCACCGACACTTAGATCGCCAATACCTTGTACCGCGACACTGGGGCTGTCATCTTGTGTGCCGCTGCCTTCTTGACCATTTTTGACTGGCACCTTGGCAAACCCAATACGGATGGCCCCAACATCACTGCCCAGCACATCGCGACCGTTCAATGCCTTCCTCGCACGAACAGCATCATCGAGGCGTTCAAAGTTGACTACGAAAGGTGTCAATGACCTATTTGACGTCCCACAGGAAAGGAATAACTAACTGAATCCACAATTCTTGTGTGTTAAAACACGGGCAGACTCGATGGGCCCGTAGGGGCTAAAGACATTCAGAATTGTGGCAGGAGTTGTGGTACTGGGAATGGAGCCAATCCACAACGCGCGGGTAGGAGTGGACTGCAGCTGAGCATCCAAGCCTCCTAGGCCAGGGCTGGCACTCTTACCCATGCTGTTGGGTGAGGTTGCACCAGAATTTGTGATAGTGGTGCCCTTCGCGGGTGCAACCGGGGCACTGTCAGCTTTTCCAAACCCGATTCGTACTGTCTGTCCATTGGGCATGCCAATGTTGCCTCCGAGACGGTTCAAGACATCATCTTTTGCACGGATAGCATCCGCTTGATCAACAAAATTGACGAAGCCACACTCCTAAACCCAACGGTGAGCATTATTCTCAAGAGACCGGCTTGAACGGACCTTCTCAGGCAACAACCTCAAACTCTCAATGGCACCGTAGGGGGCAAAAACATGAATGAGCTGTTCGCTGGTCACAGCACTGTCAAGGTTACCGATCCACAGTGATCGAGTAGGTGTCTGAATCTGTGAATTGTTGTTGGCCTCAGATTTCGGTGAGACGGCCCTTCCTTGGGAGTTAGGGGCAACGAGGTAAGCCGACGCGCGGCTAACCTCGCCATTGGGGAAATGGACAGTAGGCGAAGACGTGTTGCGGGACGCTAGCTTGGCATCCGACTTGAGAATGCTGGCAGGGCTGGCAAGACTGGTAAGGTTGCCTGTAGCAGGAGTAAGGTCGTTCAAGTATGGAGTCTGAACTTCGCTTGTCGTAACACGGCGTTGGAGAGAACGGATGGGATCATCGAGAGTCCCGACGGAAATGGCACGCGGCCGTGAGGCCAGTGCGCTACCAGGGGAGAGGTGATCAGTCTGCTTGAATCCTTTGGCAACATAAGACGAATGCAAAAGGTTTGCATCGGTGATAGATCCGTCGTACGAGCTGAGACGCTGGCGTTCGTACAACTGCTGAGTCTCGTAATTTTCAAAGAACTCTTCGTCGTCTTCACCGCTTGGCGTAGCCAACAACGAAGCGGCGCCAGAAGAACGTGCACGATATGGATTAGACACTGTACTTGCGCGCAAGCGGGGTGGGTTAGCCAGGTTTCCCGCAATCGCCGCTTGCGCCTGTGTACGTAACTCGGAAATTGTGGCTGCCGGCGGTGGGCGGTGACTGTCATCCAAGCCAAGGTAATCAAGAGTGTGAACATCAAAGTCATCAGCCGAATCCGCGGAAGTCACAGAGCGCAGCTCATCCAGAACCGGAAATGATGATCCAGAAGGATTTGTGGATGATAACCAAGACGACGAGAAGATGGAGGGTCCGAATGGGTTCGTTAGGCCGGAAGATGGCAAGGTCAATGAGCCAGACCTAAGGCGACTGTTACGCTCGACGACACCTACGAGCGTACCGGTTGTGTTGGTAGGAGTAACAGAGGTGGCCGAATGACGAAGACCAGGACGCGGCACGACAAGGCTAGGAGGGGTATTAGCATTTTGCCGCTGCTGCGTTTGTTCTGCAAAGGACTCGGTAGAAGGTGTTGTACTGCTCAAGGTATTGGAAGCAGCAGCAAATCTCTGAGCCGCGAGATGGACATCGGAAGGGAGAGTGCCAGCCCTAGCCCTCCTGAAACCGGGAGGATAGGCCGATGCTGGAGCAATGTCACTATCGCCCTGGGATGGAACATTGGAAGTGAAGTCATTCGGCGGAGACCCAGAAGGCGCAAGGGCGCGCAGCGCAGGTGGCCTGTATCTTCCTAGGCGTTCTTCCGCTTGGATCTCCCGCGCTCTGCGGTGTCATCATTAACGACGACGAGATTGCCAAAGAAAGCAGCCCACCTCTTTGCAAAGGCTGCAGAAGGTGCCGGGGGTGGCGTTTTTCCCGAGGAAACTCTTGAATAGGAGCCATTGTTGTCGGAGGCAGATAAAGACATTATAGGGCTTGTTTTCGTGTGCAATTAGAGATTACCGTTGGGTTGTGGATGGAGATTAACGGACGCCAGTCCGCTTTTTCGTGCAGTGGGTGGAATAAAGGAAAACCCAAGCTGAGGGCCGGACGGATGGATTTTGGTGGGTCGTGTCTGCGATGCGGAAAGTCGACGTTGGAGACGTGTCGATGAATTAGCTTGCGCTTGGCCGGGAATGAACTAAAAAAAAATGCCAAAAAAGCTAGTAAAAGCAAAGGATATTTGATGGACGATGTCCACCGAGCAGTACTTTAAAAGACCTGGTGTACTTGGACCAGAGAAATATGGAGTACTAAGTAAGATGGTAGAAATTTCGTGGTTGGGAGCAAACCACGGTCAAGAAATCCCAAGCGACCTTTTCATGCTCCGCTTGTGACCTTCTTCGAGTGCCCACACTTCCTTTCCCAAGAACAACCGACCATCCTCATCACGAACCGCACTCGACCCATGATGAGACTTGTTTACACCCGCAGTGTGACGAGCTCGCGCGAGAACGATGTTCGCCAGACACCACTCTCTTAGAAAGCTTTGTAGTATACGGGCATGTACCATACGTATATGTTGTGCACAAAAAGGCCATTAAATGGGCTCGGACGAGCTGACCAAGGCCAAGCAAACTTAAAGTAGAATGCAAAGGAGTGCAGTGCTCAAAGCCGAGTGGGGATCATAGAATACTGAAGGTATACACGAACGTGACGTCGAAAAATACCTGATACAATTTCTAGCAAGCGTAAAATGTGAGCGAGCAATAGAACGAAATTCGGCAACGATGAGAAAAAAGTCCCAAGTAAGCGCGGGCGGAGCCTCAACTGGGCAGTGATCGGCAAATCATGAGTGTCGAGGACCTTTCGTCCTTGGTGGGGCAACACGGGATCGTGCAGCAACTGCGTCGGCAACCCTCCTCGACCGCCGCAATGGTCTCTCTTTTGGAGGACTATGTCTGGGTGCGGTGTCAGCCTTTTCCCCATTACCGGTCGTTCCAGCCTCCTCCGTTTCCCAGTCGGGATGGACGCACAGAGCACGAAATATCTCTTGCTCTGTGGGACTAAGTGGCATTTCTGGCAAGGCAGGGACCTCTTCGGTCGACGTCGATGGGTGTAGAGCGGCTAGGGCACGATTGACGGAGGGTGGGATGGCTAACAATGGTTCTTCAACAAGTCCAGCCTCGATAGAAGCTTCCCATACATCTTCTTTCACGGACTTTCCGCGATCGAGTTGTGGTATATGCAATGGATTCCCAGCTCCGGGCGAAGAGAGCAAGGCATTGAAGTGTGGTCCAAACTGGTTTAGTAGCCTCCCTGATGTGCTCTTCTGGTAGAAATCCTGTAGAGCGGTAGGAAAGCGCATGACAAGGTCGTCAGAGAGAAAAATACTCTCTATTCCCTTTGGTAAATCATGGGCATACAAGCGAGCGACACTGAGAGGGGCCCAAATTCCATCGATGGACAAGGAAGGATGGGACACGTTAACGCACCCGTCAGGAAGGGGCGACGGAGGGGACAGAGATAGGTGAGATAGAATCGTACTGAGATTCACAAAATCTGTGTCAATGCGTCTCAAGAGAAGGGTCGAACCAAGCATTATCTGGTATACAGAAATTCCTACCAACAAACTTGGGGTCACCATTTCCGTCGTAAAACCCGGGTTACACAACGTACCTTCAATTTGGGTTGCACAAACGTCAGGGGTGCACGGGCGACACGTGCGGACAACCACAACGTCTGGGACCACGACAACAGATGAAGAGTGCGATGGGCGGACCCTTGATTCGGTATGACAAGTTCCTGTCTCTTTGCCCACCGCGCACGCGACGTCTACCATGTCTTGTTTAGGTTCGACGGACAGCGAAGACGAGGTGGCTTCATCTGAAACACGTTGTGGGAGCAAGTTACAATCTGCATGCATTCTCACCCCACTAGCCCATCCGTCCTCAAATTCATGTGGATGCACACTATCCGGGCCAAGCAACTCAGCATCTTGCCAGGTTAGTGCGCAACCTCCCCTATTAATTCCAATCGGAAACGAGGACGGAGAAGGTGATGCGGGCAATGCGAAAGGTGAGAGGGGGTACTGGAAAGGGAAAGAACCCGCGCCCGATTCAGAAATGGGGGAGGATGATGAGTGGTGGGACGAGGACGTAGATGGGGAGTATGGCGAGACTGGAAACCCTGGTGCGAACGCTCGAAAGGAGGCAAGACATTCATGCTCATCCGGTTCCATTTTTATAACGGGCAAATCCTGTTGATCTTCTGAGGTACCGGTCCAGCCACTCTCAAATTCCCATTCCCAAAGCTCCAGTGCGTCAAATTTGAGGTCATCCGTGGTCGGTAGCTTGACGGTGGCTGATGACACTGTGGATGTCGGTGCGCAATCGAGGTCTTCCCAGGCATCTAGCATGTCACGGATGTCGGCGGGCTCGTGCTTGAATGGCTGAAGGTCATCGGTGGTCTCAACCTTGACTTGGAGTGCTGGTGTTGGCGAGGGGACAGAGGGGGAGGAGTCCCAATCGACGTCCGAGTCGAGGTCGAGGTCGAAATCGTCGTGGTCTGAGTCAGGAGGGGGGGACGCACTCCAGGGAACGGATGGCGACCGTCTCCTCTCGTCCGTTACTGCACGGCGCTGGGACGAGAACGATGGCGAGTGAGAGCGCTCGTCGCAGGTCGGTGTGTAGCACGGCACGGAGATGGACCGGCGCGGATACGGCGGGAGACTCCACGGCGCCTCGGCAGGGTCTGGATGCATGTCGAAGTCATCGCCATCATCAGCGCCGCCGCCGTCGTCTTCTGACGAAGAACCAGTCACGTCATTCGACAGGTCAATGACCTCTCTCGGCCGGGATGCAGCGACCGGCGTCGGCGCGCACGGCAGAGATGGCCGAAGTCGGAGAGTGAGCTTCACCTTAGGGGGCCGCTCGTTGTCACTGGAATCAGCGCTCAGCTCACCATATCCGCTGTCAATCGCAGGACTCTGGCTGTCCCGTCCAGCGCTCAAACTTTCCTGAGACCCGTCAGAATCCCGTCGACAGCCCCTCCTCAGTCTCTTTCTCTTCTCTCCACACTGCGCCTCGTCACGGTTGACATGCTTCTTCGGCTCTGGTTGTAACTCGTCGCTGTGTTTTTCCGCGACCTTCCTTCCTTCCTTCCCATACTCGCAAAGACGGATTCCGGCACGTGCAAACGGGCACAAGACGCCTGCCGCCTTAGAAAGGTACCACACCATCGTGCCCCGTCGGAAGTTCGTTAGCCGTTCTCCTTCTAGTACACTTTGAACAACCTGGGAAACGTTCTTGTCGTTGACCCCCAGGTCCTTCAAACTGGGCTTGGTCGGGTTGGTTGCCCCACCCATCCTACTGTATAGTGCAGGTGCGAGGTCATCATCCGCGAGAGTTCCGGATAAAACATGCCGAAGAAGGAGCGGGTGGTCCTGCTGTGCTTCGCATCGTGCCATATGATTCCGGATGTAGGTAGTGATGGCCTGAGATGCAGCGGAGACACTGTGATCGAGAGAAGGAACACCGATGAGCAACATGAGATAAATGCAAGGCAATGGATGTAAAGCAGGCAGCAAGGCGGAATTCAAGGGCACGTACTTTTGGCACATCAGACCATATTTGAGGGTCATTTCCGCGAGATCTTTGATCGTCATCGCGCGATTTTCCTGCAGGGCATCAGCGTGAGAGACAGCACGTGTGATGTATCGTGAGCGGTAGATAGTGCGAAAAGGTGGGGACAGGAACTTACGACTGAGAGGAAGGACCGCCCAATCGCGTGGAAGACCTTGTTGGAAGCATCTTCCGGGTGAAGCATGACACCGGGGAGGGGAAAGACGGGAAAGCAAGGATCTGGTGTATAAGGGATGGGATGGTGAGCGGCCGGGATAGGGACGGGCTTGATCCTGCGTGGCGCAGGATGCGGGGAAGGGGGACACTGTCTTAGACGTGCGCTTGGCTTGAGGACGGAATTCTTCCGGATACGAGTGCCATAGTTGTGGTGAGAAGAGCTGGCATGGTGAGGTGATGGTTGCTGGATGTGGGGATGCATTGAGCGACTGGGGTCTTGAAGATATGTGTCAGAGGGACTGGCTTGTCATTACTATTGGCGCGCGCGGAGTTCGTTATGTCCGACCAACGATGGTAGAGAGAGATATAATGCTTTTAAAAGGATTATAAGAAACAGGGTAAAGCAGAGTCGGTGAATAGCGGGATGGTGATGGTGAAAGACAAAGGAGGGAGGGAGGGTAACGAGCCCGACGACGTGACACCCAAAATTACTTGAATCCATCAAAAATTCAAAAACAGTTGCTGCGTACGTAGGTCACGTAATTGTATCACGTAATCACACTCACTTCCCCGATCACTTCATTCTTATCTACCCCTCCAGATTTGGTCGACTCGTACCCACAGGCAGTAAGTAAAAACAAAAATATATATTGACTGCGTCGCGGGAATAGCAGGGACAATGAATCTTTTGTCACCAGGAACCCGACTGGACAGATAGGCTGACGGACGCAGTAGACTCGGATGTTTTCCTCGCTTCGTGGCAGCCCTCATATCGAGTCACCCTGTCACAGAACCCACAGCACGGTAATCGTCCAGCCACTGCCTTGTCCTCGACATCACTCGAAATTCCCAGCGCTACCGAGACCACTATGTATCTATAGGACATTGTAGACTAGTTCACAGACTCGTTATCTAAACAGGCAGAGGTACAAGGAAAGCGCAGGAGTCAAATAATGAAGTCATCTTCGGGAGGCGTTCATTCGTCCATAATTACTTGTTCGTACGTTTCTTTGACTTCGCCGCCCTCCTTGTCGCAGTCCTAGTCTTTACGGTAGTAGTACTTGAACCAGCGAACGCCTGAGAATAAGTACAGATTTAAACATCACTGTTGGAGATGATAGACGACCTACCCTTTTAGCGCCATCCCGCTTCCTGGTGGCTTTCCTTGCTGGTATTTTCCTCCCCGGAGTGGGAGTCACTCGCGCTTTCTTTGCCATTGAAGTATATTTTCTGGTCGCAGGCATGGTTTTCGAAATCTGCTCTTCCGCGAAAGGAGCCATTTTGGTCTTGGTGGTGGAAATGGGTGGCTTTTTTGCTGTCCCCCTGGCTTTCGTTACTGCAGGACGCTTCGAGGGGGGTTTCTTATTCTAGGGTAAAAATCAACCAGAAGAAAGATTCACAGAGGATCCATATTCACCTCCTTGGCAATCTCGCCTACTCTTTTAGGGGCCAACTTCACCTTGCCCGACGGACCTACATACGAAATGATGGGAGTTCGGTGGGACTGATGCATAGAAAACCAACCCTTTGGAAGCACAAAGTTGCCGTTGTGTGTGCCGTGCGCGATAGCACGATTGAGTTGACTTGCAGTAGCAACATTCATAGAGAGATGATACTTTGAATCGACAAACTGTAGTCATTCAGCAAATAGGGGGAATCGCTGGGCGAAAGAAACTGACCTTCTTGATTGCGGGTCGAGAGACACCATGTCTGGTCCCATCTGGGGTTGTCGTTATGCATTCCTGATAGAACATCCTCATATGCTCGTATCCCCGCTATGGACGTGATGGTGAACGTGACACATACCGTGATCATATCGGTCCAAGGTGGATGTGTATAATAATGGGACATGATCTCTGTGGGTTTAGTAGATTTTGCAGACACTTTCTTTACCGCAGATGCAACCATGGTAGTCGTCTGGATTATGAACGTATTTGGAACGTATGATGAATATTACTATTAGGGGCGTTGGATGTCATGTGACCTACATCATCGTGCACGGATCTTCTTTGGACGATGTAGCGAAACCATGGCCCCGAGGCATCATATGATGGCTGGTCTGATGCTGCGAGACCGTGCACAGTCTCACGTTGATGGCGATACGGTGGTGATTCAAACAGCGGAAATCCGGTCGCTGCGAGGTAAACACGACTGGATGGCTAAGGTGTGGACCGTTCAGCTGGCTTCAGAGATGACGAGGTACATATGATCGTGGCCCGCAAAACGAGTTGTGTGGTGGATGGACTGTCCTGCGATTGTGAGCACGCCGCGTCCACGTCATCAATGGTGACGAGAACCAAACCGGGCTGGATACCCACGGCAATGACCGCCAGTTCTTCTTTTCACCATTTCACCACCATAGAGTCCCATCCTTATCAGAAGAAGACAAAAAGATGTCGTTTGCTGACTATCTTGTCACCGACGACTTGACGGTGCTGCTTGGTTTTATCGGTGTATCCGTATTTCTTCTCCAGAACTTGTACAAGCCACAACCTCTCGTGCACCCCATCCTTCTTGGCAGACAGAGCGACGTTGGCCGCGTAAGACATCCCTCTGAAAGCGCCATCTATAGAAACTATGGCACTGGGCTTATGGGCAGGGTATGTCACCATTTCCATTGATCTACGGGGACAGTCCTTTTATGCAATCCTGCAGTTCCCTGTCAGACCTGACAAGGATATAGACCTAGTCAATGACTTCGTCAAGTCCCAATTCGAGTCACCGAGGACACTTTGGTCGACCAAAGTGAGTGACCCGAATGTTCATGTCTGGAGCACTTGCCTACTTGTGCAATGTAGATTACCAATGTCAGACTTAACGAACGCATCGCTGCCTTCGGTGCTAGCATTTCCCGGCTTCTCCCTGAAGAGTCCAGTGTTCTGCTACTTTTGAACGATAGCCTCGGTGTGTTTGTTTTATATCCCCATCCTCGTCAGCTCAACGCGAATATATGCAGAGTTTGTCATCGCTGATCTCGCACTCGCGAAGCACTCCATAGTCTCTATCACCTTGAGTTCACGGAAACTTCTTTCGCGTGTTTTAGAGGCCCACCCCCCGTCTGCCATCATCGTTGGCGCGGATTTCTTGCCCCACCTCCTCGAACTTATCTATGACGCAAAAGAACATGACCACAAGATTATCGTAGTAGGGCGAACGGATACCGACGTCCGGCCCAAGGCGGCACGTGAGGCCCAAATTCTGAACTGGGTCCAAGTCGAAGCCGACGGTGCTCAGGTAGCCAATGCAGCAGCCCCTCCCTCAGTCCGTAAGTTGTCTCCTTGAAATAGTTCTGCAGTTCACGGACCCCTACTCCAGGCCCCAATGATCCGTTTACCCTTGCTTTCTTTGAAACAACTTCTGGAGGTCTGCAAGGAGTGCGCTTCACTCACTCGAATTTCACGTCTGGTGTCACAGCCATCAGAGCATTGTTTCCACCCTCCATAGCGTTGTCCACCCTCGACACTGTCGTCTCCGGGCACTCTCTGAGCACTCCGTTCGGGCGAGCAGTTGCATACACCGCATTATATGAGTGCGCATGTTTCGCAACATGTGACTCGACCCGCATATATTACAATTCCGATATCGAGTCCAGTGGTTTGCCGCGTAACGTCGATGACATACTTTCTGCGCCAAAGCTCCCCATACCGTCACCCACGGTTTTGTTCGTTCATCCTGACCACCTACAGGATCTATCAACTGCGGTGCTCTCCCGTGCGAAGAAATCGTCGTTCACTTACCCCGTTGTTTGGAGGCACAAGCTGGCGGCATTGGCCGAAGGCTTTTTAAGCAAGGAGAGTTTATGGGACCGTGCGGTATTCGATGGTGCTCGCGAAAATGTTATGGGACGTATGGCAAGTACATTGAAGGCTGTTGTCGTCAGCGGGGGTGACTCTTTCTTCGTCATCTTCTTGATGCTGAAACTGACACAAACTGTGGTCTTTCCAGGTCCCTTACCGAACGATGCATTAACGCCTGCGCGGATTGCACTCTCGGTCCCGCTCATCAATGCTCACATCCATGCATCGACAAGCGGCCCCATTTTTGCTACGCATGCCTTTGATCTCCAGTCTCTGCCTTCAGCAGAGGGTGAACAAGCTCACGTTGGCGCCCCAAGCGTGAACGTTGAAATCAAACTTATTGGTGTGGACGATGCGACGATTGAGAGGGGCAATGACCCCAAAGGGGAACTTCTCGTGCGTGGACCACCAGTTGGGATATTTTTGTCTGGGGATACAAACACCACGGAGACTGAGGACCAAGGCTGGGTCCAGACAGAGGAGATTTCCCGAGTGATGACCAATGGAGCCTTCAAGGTGGTTGGAAAGAAATCACAATAGACTGTTGTGCTCTTGTTCCGTGCTCGTGTATATTTGTTGGCTTCTGTAGTTGTGTCTATTAGCTTCACTCAAACAGATTGCACCTCGTCGAATATGTACGTATGCTTGTAAAGGATATATGTGAGTGTCTTATTGTAGGACGTCGACCATGTCCCCAAATCATCCACGACAAGCAGTCTTGCAAGAGGTGCTCTCTCAACTTCAGACCCAGATCACCGACTTCCAGACGCTGCTCCCACTCCTGTGTCTGCCGCTCGCCAGAGCAAACTTGTTGCCTCCACAATTCAAAAGATTCAACTCGTTACCCAGCGAAGACGTGACGGTCGACATCGCCAAGGTATTTCCACCAATCCAACGCGCTTTGCTGGAGTCGATACTGCCGACATGGGAAACAATTTTGGAGGAGGAGGACTGCTCTGCACTGACACTGCAATACTTTTGTCCAGATGCATTCGAGAATGCTTTTTCTCCTGCCGGCGATGTTGCTTTATGCGCATACTCGACGATACTTTCCCTTCCGTTACACCAACGGTGTGTGGACTTATTACTGAGACTCGCGAAGGAATATCCCATCGATAGACTCTTCCATGCGATCTGTACAATCCGTGATTCAGCCAGGAGATCTGTTAGCTGGGATGATTGCCTTCGGAATATCTTCGCGGTACCCACCAAGATAGCCAACGCTTTCAAGGGGCAAGGCATTCCAACTGATCTCAGCCTGCCTGATTATTACAACCACCTAAGTATACGAACTGAACTTCTCATCCATGCTTTATCCAAGCATGTTGTTACAGGCCAGTATCTTGTCACCAAGCATTTGGCCCCCGAATTCTTATCTGTTCCGAAATTGCAGAGGATTTATCCCTTGTGACTCAGCTCTTTGCAAAACTTGTGCTCGTCGGGGCATTCCCAAGCTCAGCTCACCCATCCCCTTCGCAGTCCTCGTTCTTCCACTCTACATTGCCGTCCCTCCGACATAGATTCCAAAACAAGGAGAGCAAATCGTACCAGAAACTCTGGAATCGCACAATAGCATCATTGCCCTCTGTGCTGACGCAGCAAGCTATCCTCATGTCCTTGTTTTCATCGCTTACTTCTCTGGAATCAGCGCTAGGTGCGTCTGCTCGTGACAGGGGTATCGTACGTCGGGAGGCAGCCCTTCTGTGTGACGTAGTTGGCAACATTGGCCCTCATGATGACCTCTGGAATAGTTTGATCTCTGTAATCTTGGCCCGAAGTTGGGGTGAAAATCATTCTCGAGTTTTCGTATGCTGGCTAGCGAGCGGCACGCAATCCTCACAAGGTGATCTCTGCAGCCTTCCGATCCCCTCACGGTTAATTTTGACCCCTTCCACAATTTAGCGCAAGATGCTTTTCTTTCTCGCCTCGTTGACATGTGGAGTGCTTCAGAACACATCAAATATTCTCTGCTTTCTCGACATCAATGTAAGTCTTTACTCGTGGAGCATGTGGTTGATCATCACATCGAGAACATGTTTTCAGATATCTCCACCTTGCTTCTTCTCGTTGTAACACACTTTCCATTATCTTCGGATGAAGTGACATCAGTTGCACTCTCTCCTTCCTTGGTCTCTGCAGTTGGCGCCTATATCAATCACCTGGACGCTAGTGTACGCCGATGTGGTATGTTGGTTGCCGAGGTGGTGGCCAGCAGGGGCGGCAAAAACCTGAACTTCGACGATTGGGAAGGAGATGATGATGGTAGAGTTTGGGCTAGACGACTCAGACGACTCTGCTCCCAGCGAGATGTCGACTTCGAGCCTTTGCACGAGGATGACGCTGTCCGGGAAAATGATGGAGAAGCAGGTCATAATCTGACCGCTGGAGTAATGTCGATGGCACCTGCTCGTCAAGGATCCATCACGGGAACTGGCATGTTAGCCCAACGCGTTGCTGACTATGATTCAGATGATTCTTTGACTGGTTATGCTTCTCCGTCGTCCTCACGCTCTCCATCACCCACACCGTCAGAACTGCAGGAGATTGAAAAAGATCCCACGCTTCATGTTGGTCAAAAGAAGATAGCTCGTCCCGTGTACTTGGCTCAGCTGGGCGAGCTCGTCCGGAACAGTGGAGTTGAGGCCTCCCATGAAGACCGGGAGGCGGATAAGATTGAAATGGCCATCAATATCGGTGAGGAACTGATCCGCAGGAAACGTGATTATGGGACAGAGCTAGGTAAGTTTGGTTTGGTTTGTCATAGCACCAGTCTTCTTATCTCCTATGCAGCAGAAAATGCTGCCAATCTTGTCTACGGTTTTATTTCCCTCAACAATAAATTTGATCTTGACGATTTTGACAACAAGAGGCAACGCATCGCGATAGCGTTGGTCACGTGCTGTCCCCGAATCTCTGCTCAGTACGTTCCTTATTATTTGCTCCATGCAGTCCCGTCTCTGAGGAGCCGTAGGTGCATTATCGAGGAGTTTTTCAAAAACCAGTATTCATCTGACCAACGTTCAGTGATGCTGAATGCTCTGGCATTCGGAGCCAGAGAATTAGCATCACTTCCCATCACTTCCCAAGCTTTACAACCGATTGCGACTCAACGGACCACTTTTCCAAGCAAATTATTGCCACCTGTATTACATCAGAAATACTTGGCCACAAGCTCCGATAATGCTCTCCAGCCTCTCCTTGAGGATATCACCAGAGCGGCTATTAACAGGACCCAAGAAGCGACGGCTGACAAGGTGCCTGAGGTCGTTCGGGAAAGACAGCTGCGGATTAAAAAACCTTCGAAGATCACCGTAGTTTCAGCCAGTCACAGAAGCTCGGTTCCTTCGGTGCAACCTCCACCAAGCGCAATATCTTTCACGACTATCGCTGCTGAATGGTTCATTATCCCCCTCGTCAACCGGTTCTGGGTCTTCCTTCGGGACGAACAAACACGGGAGGAGCGGACTGCCCAGCGTGACGTCCTATATCAATATCGCAGCGCCGGGACAGGTCTTATCTTGAACTCTCTTATCCTGTCGGCGTTTTTGAGCACAATGGCGATTCTCGTGCATGCATCCCAGAACGCGCCGCAATGGCTTGCCCTTATTGCACCAAACGCTCTGGAGCTTGCGGTTACCGTAGGGTCCAGGCAAATTACTAGACCCATGAGTGAGGATTTGGAAGACGAGGGCGCTTCGCCAAAAGGCAAGGAGGCATCAGTCCTTACGTCAGCTCTTAGCCTGGCACTGGTCGTTCTGGATGGCTGCCTCGAGGTAGACGGTGGACATTCGCTCGGCCTGGAGCACACTGCGCTATTGATTGGCACGAAAGAGTGGGCCGGCCAGGTATTCAATATGCTTGAGAGAGGCATTCAGGTCGCAGGGGTAGGTGGGATACATGAGGTCGAGCTACGACGGGCTGCTGCTGGTGTTCTTCTCAAGGTCGACCAAATCACTTCGAGATGGCGTCGCTCAATGGTGGATATAAGTTAGGGGATAAATCCGATACCTTAGTGTGATCGTTTCGGCGGACCAGTGCTTTACTACCTTGACGCAAAGCTTTGGCTGTCTCAGTACCTAGTGTGTGCAGGCTGATCCAACTTAGATACATTAGCGAACGTGGGAATATCTAGCCCGTTGTCAATAACTGCTCGTTCTTCAGCTGAGCTAGAGTCTCCTGGTGACCATATTCATGTTCCCCACCAAACTTTTGACGTTCACAGCTGCTTTGCGGCCTACAGTGACTCGGAGGTGCATCTCTACATCACCTTCAAGGCGTTCAGATGCACTTTTTGTGGTTGGTAACTTTCGCAACACGCGTGATCCTCCGCTCAAGCCTTCGTATTAGCATCGGGACACCAAGTATAACAACCCAAAGGTGTGCCGCTCGCGTTTTGCGCCAAGATATCCATGCAAACTCATTTTACCCTAGATACCGTTCGAGTTTACCGCGGACCACTTGAAGAGGGCGGAAGAAATCATATCCCGGTATCCTCCACAGTACAAGAAGGCTGCTGTTATTCCCCTCCTCGATCTCGGTCAGCGACAGAACAAAGGATGGACAAGTATTAGCGTCATGAACTACGTCGCGAAGCTCCTTGAAATGCCTCCAATGCGCGTCTATGAAGTTGCCACCTTCTACACCATGTTCAACCGGTGCGCCGATTTATGATGGTCGAGTTCTTCGAGTGGTCACATTGAGTATGTGTTTAGGGAGCCAATTGGCGAGAACTTCGTCCAAGTTTGTACCACCACACCATGCATGTTGCGTGGGTCAACAGAAATTCTGAATACTGTCTGTTCTCATTTTGGCGGGATTAAACCTGGGGCAACAACTGGGGATAGCAAGTTTACCGTCATTGAAGTCGAGTGTCAGGGTGCTTGCAGCAATGCACCAATGATGGTTGTCAATGACGACTTTTATGTACGTCACAGGAGTTGGATATTAGACCATGTACTGATGACAAACATAGGAGGATCTCACCCCAGTAACTACGAAGAAGGTACTTGATGCATTTGCAAAAGGTGAAAAACCCAAGCCTGGGCCACAGAGCGGGCGGTGCACTAGTGAAAACTCTGCTGGATTGACTGCATTGACATCCAAGGTTTGTCAGTGTGTTGGTGCAGATCTAATTTGCTCATTCATTGTTTGCAGCCATATGGTCCAGGAGAGTTCTGTACCCCCGAGTTCAGTTAGATTTTTTCAATCCACACTATGATCTCTTGGGTAATGGATACAGTCCAGTGAAAATTTAGACTAGTGAAATTACTTAGTGGGAGAGTGAGTGACACCAAGACAACAAACATGTCAATCATCCCCCTCCCCATCATCAAATTCATTTACACCATGACCACCTTCCGCCAGTCTCTCAATTACATATCTGTGCCAAACAGAATTAGATATTGGGGCTCATGCGCTGTTGTTGTGCACTTACTCCACCTCTTCTTTCAGGTCGTCGCAGTAGGTATCTGCCCGCATTAAGTAAGATAGCTTGCCCACCTTGAGTCACTCACCAAGGGGTAAATCCTGCGAGTCATAACCTATCGATCCGCACTTGTCAAGATGTTGCAGGACAATTTCTGGAATATACTCACCGAAGGGCATTTCAATTTCGTCCGCGATCCCTTCAATGCCCATCAACGTGAAGGCGACTACAGTGACGATTGGGATTGTCCTCCAGCCCAAATCGTTCATGAGAGTGAGAGG
>JBBPSC010000431.1:0-18283 GCA_038093395.1 Baorangia bicolor
TGACAGAATAAACCATGTCGTGTTCTAACAAGGAAAAGTATATACCCAAGTCGAGCCCGTCAACACAGAATATGTACTATGTACACTCAGAAAACAGAATACCTATGCGGAAATGGGGAAAATAATCGAGACAAATCAAATCCGAGATCCAGACGCAGCGGGAGTACCGCGACGACGTTTCGCACTAGATTCCGGCGTCGGACTCGCCGCACGCTTCGAGTTCCTCGGCAGCCCTTTCGAGTTCTCCCAAATGTAGTGTGTGTTCTGAAGCTGGCTAGTCTTTATCAGCACCCGATGTTTCGTGTTGCCAGAGGAGAAGGCAATGGGTAGGTTTTCGTCAGCCTTGTCATCTGTAGGCCATTTCTTCTTGTCCAAAGCCTTCTTGATCTCGTTGATGAACCAAATATGAGACTCTAGATGTTCCATATCTTGATCATACTGGTCAATGGCGGCACACAATAGGAATAGTTGCCTGTCAGAACGATCTGGCGAGACCTGTACCCTCATCCGGTCCTCGGCTGTCGGAGACCGCACAATATAGAGTGACTTGAAGGGGGAACTCAACTCTATAAGAAGCTCAGAGAGTGGGGTGGACTTTTCAGGCTGGAATGTATCTGATGGATATCTTCCTGCACCCAAGGCATAGGACTTGGAGTGCCCGCCCCGCTCGCTATGTCCTTCCGGCTGGTAATGTTCATCAAACATGGCCATATCTATCCCACGATGGAAAGCCAGATAGGTATCGCTGGCAGGAATGTAGCGCAAAGTCATCCATCCGAGGACGTGCAGGAATGACTTGAGGTCATCTGTGAACGTGTGCATCTTGCCAGGGTGCCGAAGTAGATTTGCAGACATGAACTGCCATGTTCCCTAATTACGTTGTCCGGTCAGCGCGCTCACGGGCGTATAATGGAACACTATGGCGCGGGACGACTCACCGTGCGATCAGGTCGCCTGCTTCCACCCTCGTCCACCCTCTTCGCCAACTCCCAATCGATCAGCAAGCCCTTGCCCTCGTCCGTCAAAATGATGTTCCCCGCACTTGTATCACGATGCAAGATTTTCGCGACTTCGAACGCATGCGAGTGAGCTTCGTGGTCATACGTCAGTGATCACTATTCGTGTATAACTCAAAGTAAACGTACCTCGAAGCGCGTCGAAGACGCCTGTCACGAGCTGTTTTGTGCATTCGAACAGGAAAAGCGCACGTCCTACGATCCCATGCACCAGCCGGTAATGTTGAAACGGGGAGATCCTTGGCTGGACACACAGCCATGCAGCATCCACAAACTCTTGTGTTTTCGTCCTGCCGTCGTCCACGTCACCACCAGCGACATGTTCGGGGATGTTTGGGGTCTCATGGGAGTGGAGTATTTCATAAATCTCGTGTTCAGGCATGATTTCAACGTCTGGCAAGTCGGAGAGGAATCGCCAGGTGTCTTTCATGTAGATCAGCCTCTCTTCACACCACGGCCCTTTCTTGACCACCTTATCTTCACCAGCCTGTAGATCTGCGTCGCGTTCGCTAGGGGAACCGAGTTCGCCGCATGAACTAGTACCGCCGTTGACATCCTCTGCCGGAATCCAAACCACGGGTAAGCTGCGAGTACACCGGCTAACGAGCGACCGATTTTGACTTGGAGGCCTGGGACCGTACGCATATCCCATCCCAATCAAGCCGGGCATTTCGTACTGGTACAACGGAATGTTGCTATCCTTGATCTCCAGTTTCTCCCTCACGCGCGCGTCGACCTCAGGTGCAACATTTGCCCGTTGCACTGACTCGTCGTGTCCCCGATCCCTTGCAGGGAGGTGGTCGAACTGCCACAAAAACTCGGCCATCAACATGGGGTTCGTGCGGTAGTTGAACCCAGCAGTCACCACCGTACCGGCAGGATCCCATCGCAGAAAACAGGTGTTGTCCCCTTTGATGACGACGGAGAATGAGAAGTGGCGGAATTGCAGGCTGTGCTGAGCACCGGCATAATGTGCCAATTGCCCACGCGCCTTGTTTCCCTCTACAGTGGCCGGCGTGAACGATTCTTTCTCGATCGCCAGACAACGCGATTCCTCCATGGTATCAGGAGGATCCTGGAAGGCTGTGCCATCAGATTTTGTTTTGAACTCCATCCAAAGTTCTATTCGCGAGAAATCTGTCTTCTTTGCGGGTGCAACGCCCTCGACGCGATTGTAAATCGAGATGTCCGTCTTCAGCTTCAGCTTATTCTCCATGTCTTCCCTGGTACTTGTGTTGACAGCCTGAAGGTGAGGCATCCATCCTTCGATCGCAGCGATCTGCAGGATGGTCATGTTCACAACACTGTTGTGTAAGAGATGAGATGAGTACTCACAAAGGGACCATAACGGGTACTTTCCGCCCCTTCGCTGGGGACGTTCTGGAATGGATTCTCGACGAGGTCTGGTAACGGTGCGTCATTGGCAGGATGGAGGAATGTGTTGAGGAACTCGTTGATGGGCATCGCCCCCAACCAACGACCATCCATCTCCTTCCCAAGGTGGCTTCGAACTTTTTCGAAGTTTTTGAGAGCCGACGTGAAGGCCAAGTCTGTGCCGTACTTCTTTTTAGCCGGAGTGGACTCGCTGGCAACTTCACACTGGGCAGTGCGTAGTGCGTCGGCTGTGGCAGCGGGCTCTGGTTGAGCGGTGCTCTCGTCCTGGTGAGTATGAGACATGTTAAAGAACGCGCGAATGGAGAAAGATTAACGAACGGGGTGGTTCGAGGACTCAGGCAAAGGAAGCCCGGGTATTTATCCTGTAAGATTGTGGAACAAGCTGTGGAGCTGATATGTCAGTCTTGCAAGGACCGCCATTGTTGTACCAACCTAGACGTGACCTTTTTTAGTTGGGTGGACAGGCGCGAGGTGATGATGGATATTTTGACCACCGCAGTGACTCCGCGTCCACCAACACGCGTCTTGGTCAGGTGACACATGCCAACTGCCTTTCCCGTGTATTTAGCCCCTAATGATCCCCATTGTCCAATGATGGAGCTCGTGAATATTAATATTTGAATACGTACGGACTTTCATCCACAGACTAGCCATTTCAGAAATGTCCTCTGCATCTGGCGAATCGTACGTGCATACAAGCTGGTTCACACAGTGAAGACTTGCACATGTCCATCATCCATGATGATGGATCTAAAACCAAGACGCCCAGTCTGGCAAATCTAGATCTAGAGCATCTCATCCCGCGCGGCCGTCTCTTGGGCGAGGAGCCAACGTGTAAGAAAAAATTATCAGTCGGTCCACTCCCCATTCCCTCCCCACAACGCCTGCCAGACCATCACCCACACATAAAACACCGGCCACGCCACATGTCGGACGACATGCCGTCCCCCAGGATGAAACGAGCTCGGGTCCTGCAACGCAATCACCAGCCACGCCGTACACAGCGTAAAGATGACCGTCCCTTTGATACAACGCGCGAGCGTCTCGGTGTTTGGACTCACCTCCTTGACGTTCATTCGAGACACCCTCTGCTGGGAACTGATGACGATCGGCAGGCACATGTCGAGAGTGTTCGGTACGCGCGACGTACCACCATGAAATATGGGGGAAGGAAGACTAGCGCAAAGTACGAGATCTGTTCGTCGTGTTTTAGTACACCATGAAACGTACGCGACCGGCCAGAAAGATCATCTGTTTCATCGTAGCAGCGTCCCGCACCCTTGTTGTCGTTAACCCATGCATTGCTCTCGTCTCCTCATTCTTCACCATCGGGAACGCCCACCCATCGTGGTTTTGTAATTGCATCAAGACAGACCCCAGAAGACGACGAGGAGAGACAAACCAAACTCATCGCATTCTGCAGTCGATCCGTGTGCTTCTCCCGTTGCTCCTCCAAGCGTTCGACCTCGCCCAACAAATTGTCCACCTCCAATAGAACTTTCGCAGTCACCTCGCGTTCGCGCACCGTCACCGACGCGGCGTCCATCGCCGGATTTGTCGCCACCCTGACGAACGCGACCTGGAAATCCCGCAGGAGTTGCCGGTAACATATTAAGTACGCCCATACCTTGTGTAACCCGCGCGTGCGCGTGACGTGGTCGACAACTCCCTCGCTTCCTAGTAAGAACCGTTACTCATAATTTCATCTCGTGCTCGGGAAACCCCAACACTGAACGCGAATGAAATAGAGCGTGGATGAGCGAGCATAGCGAAGCATAACAATTATATATACCTCGGTCGTCGTTGATGACATTGGTGAATATGACGCCATGGACATGACATCCTCGTCAACGTCGCTCCCCCTCCATCGACAGCAAGAGAACTCAATCAAGAGACGTACCCAGGTCCACACAAGGCAAGCGAAGTAGACAACTTGATATCCGTGGCAGTCTTGCTCTGCCCTGCTGATGGTGTGACTCACCCAGTGCACATCGAATGCGCGACTAGTGGTAGTCACGGACACAAACATGTAAAATCATTGTGCCGTCGACTTCCGTCAAGCCAGGCGCCGGCGTGGACAGTTGAAACAACATCTTAACGTTTCCCCTATCCTTAAGCCTATCCATTACGCTCTGGTCTACACTCGTATCGTAGTCGTGCTTATTCATCGCCTTATCATCGCCTTCATCGTATCGTCACTCCTCATTCTACCGTCCAAGTCGTACATCAACGGCTTGTCTTATTTCTTTGTTTCTTTTCGTTTCTGATAGACAATCTTATCTAATCTCATTATCTTATCTTGATCGGATCTTATCAAGATCTTATCATTTGTCTTTCCTATGCAACCATCATTTCTTCGTCATATCTATCAATGACATCACTCTCCATTCCATCCGCTGTTTCTGCAACGTTTTCACAACGTTATACTACACTTGCCGATGTCATTCCATTCCTATCTGACAGAATCTAGAAAGAGGGCAGGAGTTGCCCAAACTCAGCCGCTGCCCAGATGGGTGGAAACGACTGAGGTGCTTGTAAGCCAAGTGGAAATATATATGTATGCTATGGGCGAAGGTATGCTCGTATTAGTCACCTGCAATGTTAGGATAGTGAACCTGAAAGAAGAATTTAAAGTGTAGTAATGTATGAAGTAACATAAAAGATTAAGCGAACCCGATGCTTCCAGTGCTTCCGGTGCTTCCGAAAAAGCGCGGGAATATTCTGGAAGTGGCTCCGACGCTTCCGAGCCTTCCGAGCCTTCCGGAGTTTCGGAAGCGTGGGAATTTTCGGAAGTACCTTCGGAACTGCAGTTCCAAGTTCGGAACTCGGAGCTCCGAACTTCGGAACTTTGGAAGCGATTACTATTGTTGAATACTGTCAAGCTGGCGTGGAAAGAGATGGAGATTTGAACACAGTTGGGACATGCGGTGAAGATGCTGCAAGGGACAAAGAAGCTAGCGTGGGAGACGAGCTTGAAGATGCTGGCATAAGAGACGACAACACGGGAACTTGAATGTCATTTGAAGATTCAGACCTGGGCATAGACATTAAACGAGCTACAGCCAAAGAGGAAGGGACAGGAGATGCAGAAGGAGAGACTGATACGGACGAGGAGCAAGGGAGAGGAGTAGGTGCAGAGACTGACATGGCCGACTCGGAAGCAGGGACATTGGGATCATATGATTCATCACTGAATGCAGGTGGTGGCACATCCAAGTTGGTATCAACTATATAGACATTGTTAGCACACCAAAATGAACATAGTGTGCTTTCACCTTTAATCTTCTTCCCAGCTCTTTCTGCATCAGGTGCAGACTGTTTCACCTTCCGTTTTGCACTGCTGGTGAAGACAATCTCCTGGCCATCCTCCTCATTTTTCATTGCCTTGTGACCAGATGCTACGAGCCACTTTCCTTCGTCGTCGACGTTGTTTCTGACCCAGCCAGGATAGTCAGTGGCACATAGGTAATCCAACTTCCAACCCTTGTGAGCAAGCTTGAAAATAGGGAAGGACTTCTCCATCATCACATGATACAAGTCTCGTGTAGAGGCACATATCTTGCTCCATGACTTTGGTGCCAGCCCTTTCTTGACCAGTTCAATCCAACCTGCACACATCGCCTTTCAAATCGCCTTGATGGAATCCTTAGACACTGTAACACTGTTGATGTCCTCAAGATAAGTGAGCTTCCAATTCACCTCCATGTGTGCTTCAGGGGAGTTAGTCCAAGTGTTGTATTGTGTTTGTGTCCAAAAGTGTAATTTTGGGTATGCAGAACCAGTTGGGTCATCTGGTGCTGGACAGGGTGCGTTGTCAGCATGGTCTACTGATAGTGGCTGACCTTGAAGTGAGGCGGTGAGCTGATCATAGAGTGTCCTGCCAATGGGGGATGTCGGTGGTTAAATTCTAACTTGATTAGCACTGTATTTACTTGATGGTGTCTCGTTCCAACGTCACCTTGCCTAACTGGACTTCCAAATAGTTGCAGCGTTCTCAAGGACCATTAACTTGGTCCTGCGTGTATGCGGTCTGAAAATATAATAATGAGAAAACCATGCACTAAAGAAACTCACCTGGGAAAACATGCCATAACCATTCTGTTGGTTCATCAAAGAGCCAAACATGCCCAGATCAGTCTCCTGAAATGGAATGGCTGTTCCTGATGATGATAGTGGAGGTAGAAGGGGTCTAAATGTTGTGCTGTTAGCTGATGCAGTGTTCATGTTAAACGAACCAAAGTTGAAAGTGCTTGATGAAGAATTCATTGATCTGTATAACTTAGGAATATAAAATACAGTAGTACAGTGAGGAAGAGGTGAAAAGATAAGACAAGATGTGACGTGATGCAAAGATTCCCAATACAATCTCCGACACAGCATATGCCACCCATATCAATCGCCAAAAAATCATATCAGATCATACCAAATCAAATGGCTGAGCTTGTTGTACCATAGCTTCTCAAACAAGCTTCAATTGTCCATATGTCCAAAGACGTTATCAAACTCGACATCCATGGTATTGTCCCAGAGTGGGACTCTTACACTGTTTGTCTTGACATTGAGAAACCTGGAAAAAAGGTATCATTTGATCTCACCTATGCTGCATCTATCTACTAATGAAGTCTGTTGCAGACAGTAGTCTTTCAAATCAAAAGAGAGCCTCAACCTAACTTCAACTTAGAGACAGTGATTGCCGAGATGACAATGTTAGCTATGAGTTATCTATGCCAGTGGTAACATGACATGTGTACTAATGCTGAGACAGATGGACCAGAAGTGCAGCCAATGAGAACAGCACATACTACCCTCGGGCACATACCAGTCTCAGCGAACCTGAGAGTGGATCTAAGGAAGATGACAGCAAGGATCCTGAGTCTCCCAGTAGGTATGTACTGACATAAATTTTCATTACTCTCAACTTGAATAAGGGATATATATGTTTTCCAGTTGCGCTATCACTGTGTTACCATGCCGTCTGCTTGTGTGGTTGGACAAATATCTTCAGGAGAAACATGCTACTGACAAGCCAGACCTTTTCAAGTACTTGGTGCTTCCATTTGACCGCTCAGAAATCGAAGCTATTGGTGTCAAACGAAAGGCACTGGCTGATGAGATCAAGCAAAAACGGGCTCGCATAGTCTAGGGACATGGCAGTGAGAAAGATGGTATACTAGTACTGATAGTTATTCTACATCATTTTCATTGCCATCATCGTTGTCATGCGCTGTACATATACTGTAAGGTACCCCCAAGTCCGAAATGTCCAAACCTGGTTTTTCTACCATGCAAAAGTATTCATCCTCTTGTGCTGATCCTGGCAGTGTAAGTTTCTTCGGTATCATGGCAACAACACTCTGGATATTCTTCACATCAGTTACAATAACATTGTCCAAAAGTTTTGACGTCACAATGACCTGAAAGGAAAGCTCAAGGAGTCATCTATCCGGCTCAGAGTACAACTTCAGAATTGCAAGATTACGGAATTTCCATTCACCATCTGGCATGCTTGTTGCAACCTGCGTGAAATACTGAACCTCCCTGCAATGTATGTTTTCATTGAACAAAAACTAAAGGAGTAAATAAATAATGGCAGTACTTTCCGATCAGGAGTGGCCATACCTTGACATTGCGTGAAATTCGCAACTGCTCAGGAGCTTTGAGTACTTCTCTCCACAGGGAACGTGCAACTTGTCCATTAGGTAGCAGTAGTCTTGACCACTTTTGGATGCGAGGCATTGTCTGTCCCAGCAGTAGAAACATGGAAATATGGTGAGCGACATTATTGTCGGGTAGGGTTGGATATCTTGAACGCTTCCGGAGGAGCACATAACCATCTCCAAGATCCTCAGCTCCGTATCGAAGGCCTTTTGGGGGAGTGTCAAGCTTGGGCATGATAGAAAGAAGGGCATTGACTTGGCAGCGCCGCACACCCTCTCGTGCAAGGTTAGCAAATGGCTTTGATGGTTGCCGGATTTCTTGTCCTAAGTTGCCAATTGTGCGCTCCATGGTCCATTGAGCATAGCAAAGTGGGGGACCCTTTTGGACAGCCTCTGTGACAAGATGCATGACTTGGTGGACTACTGGACGGACGAAGTGAATCCAGGATTCCTTGTGCTGATAGTATAGTTGTTCGAAATCAAGCTGCCAGCTACATAGAAGCGTATGTGCGTCCACAAGCTGTTGTTGTGTAATTGAGTGCTGGCACATGATTTGAAAACCGCGCATGAGCATGCAATAATGGGACCAGTACTTAAGTGGAAGGATGCCATATAGAAGGGCAGGAGCAATACTGAAGGTGTACAATTGGAATTCCCAAGTCTTGTATTGGGTATTGATTTTCTCAGCGATATTACGTGGCTTGTGGTTGTATGATCCAGGAAGATGTTTACCAGCATCCTCAATGTCCTTTCCATGTGATATCCAGACATCTTTATTTCTGAGCACTGCCCAGTCCCATGTAGCATGGTCATCATTTGTGCCAACATCGATAGTGCCACACCAAAGGGAGATAAGAAGGTCGGAAAGGTTGCTGGCAAGGTGCATAGTATCGGTTGTAATAGAAAGTGGTACTCCCAATGAACGCTTGGGATCGAGCCCAAGAATTAGAGGAGGTTTCGTGAGGCTGGTTTCTGTTTTCGTCCTATCCCATTGAGTTTGATTTGGAACAGATACAATCTTCTCAAGATTCTTGCCATAGTCAGAAGAACCTCCTAGGGGGAGTTCGAATACATCAATGTCTGGATGGTTGCTGCCACTAACAGCATGGTCAGACAGACATAATAGGGCCGGATAATAGTGTGTACCATGATGTTTTCGCCGTCCAAGAGTGCCACAGTAAACACAACATCCGTTTTTCCCACTGTGACCAACCATCCCATCCCAGTAGATGAGACCAGGACCATCTGCAGTTGTAAAGAGTAGATAGAGGCTGGATATGTAGTGGGTATCAGTCAGAGGATCCCACATCGAAAGTCCCTCTTGTTGAATGGCCGCAAGGTGATGGAAGCCAGGGAAAAGAAATGAGTTGACATTTTTAGGTTTGTTAGGACTGGGGATAAAGCCACCAGGTAGAACATGTAATTTTTTGTATCGCTGATCCAGCGGAAGGTTGAGAATGACCCAAATATATATCCAGCAGTTGGACTCCTTGCTGCTGTAGAGCTGCGCACCATCAAGTGAGACCATAACAACAATATCATGTTCAGTGATATCTCCTTTGAGGACAGCACCGAGATAGTCCCAGCCCATTGCAATGTCATCTATAACTGGAATGCTTTGGGTGTTGTGAAACTCATGTAAAATTTGTTGTGTCCTTTCATGGAGATAACGCATGGCACGTGCACTTTCTGGGCTGCGGTTGCGAGCTTGAAGCTGCAGGCCTAAGGGAATGGTTGTAAACGTTTGGGCTGGGACTTGTTTGGAACGACCATCAGATCCTTGTAACTGTAACGGCCGTAGATAACCAAATGAGTTGTATCCAGGCGTGGAATGGCAACCCAAACAGATAACCCTAGACCCTAAGATGCAGAGGGATAGAGGGATGAGTCAAAGAGAGAGAGAGGGAGCTCGTGAGGATGTGAAGTAGTCTTCGACAAGGAAAGACCGTTAACGAGGTTTGTAGGCACTCGTCAATAGTACTGTCTTTGCTTAGGAGCTTCTTAACAGAGTATGTCCATTGACAATACTAAGGCTAGAGAAGAATTGACTGGCGATTCTGTCCCAAGGCCCCAGCTTATATAGTGCTATACTACAAGTACATGAGGCCTATGTGAGGCATGACGTAGCTATGACGTAGCTACAATGAGGTGGACTAGACCGGGCTAGAACGCGATAGGAGGTGGAGAGAAGCATGACATGTGTAAGACATGCGTGATGTAGAATGGAAGTATGCACTGCCTGATCACAGGAATGGAAGAGAAGATACATGTGGGCTGGATGCAACGAGGAGAATAAGAATAGATGAAATGGAAGAATGACAGGAGGATCACAGATGTAAGATCCGAGATGTGAAGAGGTGAGATGAAGATCTGCGGGTAGATCGGATAAGGGTCAGCTAAGAGTTAGCTATAATGTAAGCCAATATTACGTAATAGTCTGTGAAAAGAGAAAGAAAGTACGATGAACGGGTAAAAATGAAAGTACTCGCTAAAATTTCGGACAATCGCCATTTACATCCAGAGTCAGGCTTCCTTCATCTACATTCGTAACCCTCCTCTTGTGTGTACTTGTCTACACTCGTAACAGTAACATTTGTTGATTCCACCAAGATTCGCCACAAATGGAGCAAGCGTCCAGACAAGCTAGTGGACCAGTATATGCAAGACACGTGTTGGGGCACATGTTGTGATGAATAGGTTCAACACCGGTAAAGGTACAGATAAGTCTTTCGACATTATAGAAGCTCTGGATGTCATCAACACTGGCTGCTTGAGTGAAGTTCCGCATGGTGGAACGACACACACACTCATATGCATCTTTAGACGAGTGTTCTAGAGCCAAGTAAGTCAAAATGCTATGACAGATTCTGGGGCTTTCAATGAGAAGGGGTGTATTGGGTGGGTTGCAAAGGTGATGCAAGGCGTCGTCACTAAGTTTAGCTACATTGTCCTTGTTACATGAAGCGTACCAAAGGGGTCTCATTCAACGAGGATACTCAACATGAAACAACTCTCAAGCAAGAAGCTCAAAGGTTGCACAGTGAGAAAGGCTAAGACTTTAAGTGAAGAGAGGAAGGTTGGAGAGTACTACAACTGGGACCTTGAGAGGAAAAGACCAGAAGAACTAGACTGGAGTTCTCTGGCGTTGCATTGGGACTTTATATACTACATGGAGTGTGTACACCTGTGTACATCTAATCTATGATTGCAATGCTTTGTCCGCATGTATGGGAATAGAATGGAAGCATAGAAGCATAGCATGAGGCCAACACGCAGTGTGGCAGAATGGAAGAGAAGAGAAGCATACCATGCGTGATGCACATGTTCATCAAATGGAAGAGGAGCATATGTAATAATAGCCGGCACGGAGATGAAGTGAAAAGGTGAACTCCGTGACAGTGTAAGGGGATCTTAGATCCGTGTGAAGAGTTGAGTGTCCATGCTGACTAAGCAGTAGTTGCACGAAACGACTAAGTCCATGAAAGATGTAAGTAGAGCATTCACGATAAGATAGACGATTAGATCCTAAGGGATCACGTGACGCGATAAGATAAGATAAGATCAGAAGAAGTGACATGTGAAGGGTGAAAAATGTAGACCCGTAACACAACAGGCGATGCTCACAAGGAGACCGACGTCTGAAGAGCTGCAAGGATAACGAGATATGGGGACGAAGGGAGTCTCAAAGAGACGGTCAAGAATGCCCAGGGGCGCTGGGGCTTTGTACAATGATGCCTAGGGTTACTAGGTCTTGGACGAGGAGAGAAGCGTCGACAACGAGTCACACAGAGGGATGAGAACAAGGATGAGGAAAGGAAGCTGAACTTCCAAGTGATTCAAGAGGGTATGCTTGTATTGCGTAGATCAAGAATGGGCTTTACAAGCGATACAACATAAGCCTTAAATAAAGAGGAACGCGCGCATGGACCAGGCTGACTAAAGTAAATGGAAATGGATGGAAATAGATGGAACACTCATCGTCATGAAAGAGGTGACTGTGGAGGGAGATAAGTCCACGTAAGGAAACCAAGGGAACAAGTAGGTAATGAGAACACCGGGGGGGTCGGCAAGGATTAATGAAGCCGAAGAGATGGAAGCCGACCTACCGCGCCACGTGCGAGTGATGAGTCGAGACGTAACAAGATAGATAGAACGATAAAGAGGAAAAAATGTAACATTACCCCCTTCGTACCTTTGAGCTCCTGGCTCAATAGTAAAATGCCCTCGCCTGCGCAGCTTAGATGCTGGGGATAGAGGGTCCTCCATGGATGGTGTGTGCCTGAGAGGGGGAGAGACAGTCAAAAGGACAGTTGTCTGCCATGTGTCCTACCTGAGAACAGATTGAACAGTTACGATGGGGACAGTGTCGGTCGGAGTGGCCCCAGTTAAGACAACTGCTGCATTGGATGGTGAGACAATCTCAAGCGAGATGTCCAGGGCAGACTTGGCAGCAGTGGGGACATGAATATGTAGGGCAATCCTTCTGAAAGTGTCCCTGGTTGAAACAATGGAAGCATACAGTGAGGGAGTTTGCCTGGGCTCTAGGGAGTCGGGAGGATGGAGGCAAGACTCGAGTGGGGGAGGATAGTGTACGCTGTCCGTGAGGGGGTTTAAAGATTTGAGGTTCCAACCAGGGGATGGGGATGGTGTCGTCATCACTGTCGATGGAGGCAGGGGGTGGTTCAGGAGGAGGTGAGGAGAGGCAAGCGGCAAGGGCGGAGGTAGGAGCAGCAGGTGTGGAGAGGGTTCTGTTGGAAGAAAGTACATCTGAGCGTTCCAAATAATCGTCACGTTGTTCTTGGGTAAGAGAAAGGAAAATGCAATGGAAAGTGGGGTAAATTGTGGTGGGAGGAATGGAGGTAATGAAGGTGGAGAAGCCATGGTCATAGAGTGCGCTGAGAAGATGAAACGGAATTTCGGTCAAAGATGTGTGTAAGGCAAGGTCTAAGTTCTGAGAGAGGTTCAAAAGATGTTGCGTACAAGCGATACCATGAAAGGCGCGAATGAGAGATTGGGATATGTAGTCCTCTTCAAAGAGGGGGTCTTCTTCGATGGCGTGGAGAAGAGTGGGAGTGTCTAAAACAGCGGCGAAGAGCATGTTTCACCCAGATTTGGGCAGAAGACAAGGTAATACTGAATGAGAACGTAAGGAAGAATACGAACCGGATGAGGGAGAGGGCTGAGGAGATGTGGTATCCAAGGAGGGAGATTGCATGTTGGGCAAGGATAAGGTCAAAGAACATAAACGAGGTTTTCAGGTAAGGGTGCGAATGAAGTGGACAAGGAAAACCACGAAAAAGACGGCAACAATAATGAGAAGAGTGGGACTGGAATAAGCGGAGCGGGTGTAATGAATGGAAAGACCAACAACAAGGAGGAAGAAAATGATGAGAAAGGGCAGGATTTCTAACGTGGGGTTGGTGGAGGAGTCGATTGGGTAGATGCAAGGAGGGCCGAGGTAGAACATTTTCTGGGGTTCCTTCTTTTATAATTGGTGTCATTTCTTATAGGTGGCGAGGAGAGCGGCGGAATGGCGGAGATTGGAAGCTGGCTCCCAAGTATTTTCGGATGAGGGGTATCCTTTCCATGCAGTCAGGAACAAACGGCGGTTGGCAGGGCCCTTGTGGGAGATGATGGCCTCAACCTCATATTCTTCTTCGTTATCTATAACATCAGGAGGGGGAGAAGAGAAGGCGGGGCCATGCGTTTCAGTGGAGCGATAAGGGGAGAGTAGTGAGGTGTGGAAAACATCATGGATCTTCCATGTGGGAGGGAGGCGAAGTCGGTAGGTAAGAGGGGATAGTACCTGAGTAATCTTGAAGGGACCATGTCGCTTGGGGGCAAGTTTCCTAGATGGGTAATGAAGGCGGAGGTGAGAGGCTTCTAACCACACCTTGTTACCCACTTTCCATGGGGAGAAGCGACGGGAAGATCTTGAAGTCATTGCTTTGCGAGCTGAATCATGTGCTGCAAGGGCTTCCTTACGAGCTTCATCGAGGGAGGAGAGGCGATTTTCGAGAGCAGGGAGGAAGGTCTTTCCTAAAGGAGGGTAGGAATGAGGTTCGTAACCATAGAGGAGGGAGAACAGCGATTTCTTGGTGGAACTATGAGGGGCAGAGTTATGGTGAAATTCTGCAGCAGTAAGGGAAGAGGCCCAGGAAGAGGGGTTATTGGCACAAAAGATCCGCAGATAGGTTTCTAATTCCTGATTGGTTCGTTCGGTTTGCCCATCCGTCTGGGGGTGATAGGCCGTGGAGAGGCGAACATTGTATTTCAGGAGGCAGGCTAGTTCTCTAGCAAAGGCAGAGGCGAACTGTGGTCCTCAGTCAGAGATGAGGGTTTCATGGAGGCCAAACCTTTTGAACACCTGGTCGAAAAATATTTGCACAACTCCTGCAGCATTAATGGTTTTTGAGCAAGGAGTGAGAATTACCCCCTTCGTAAGGCCATGGTCTACTATGACCAGAATAGAGTTGTGGGAGTTGGAGAGGGGGAGGTCGGTGATGAGGTCAACAGAGAGTTGTTTAAAGGGAAGAGAGTGGGAGGAGGGAATCGGAGAGAGAGGGGGAACGGTTGGATGGGTGTTCACCTTGTTTTGCTGGCAAACCGCACAGCTGTCGATGAAGTGTTTCACAAAGGAGGAGAGACCCGGCCACCAGAAGTCGTGTTCGAGGATGGACTTAGTGCGAAAGATACCCATGTGGCCCGAGAGTGGTGAGGAGTGGATGGAGTGGAGGAGGGTAGAGCGAGCTGTAGGAGAAACATACATGCGACCCTTGAAGTAAAGATGACCGTTATCAAAGGTCCAATCATTTAAGGAAGCATGGGTGAAGAGGGGGGATCCTTCATCAAGGGCAGCGAGAGCCTTGAGTACAAAGGGGTCAGAGGTGGTAGACAATTTGATGTAGCATGCGAGGGTGAGGTCGAGGGCATTGATAACAACTGGGTCAGGGAGGATGGCACAGTCTGTGTTGTCAGAGGAGGTGTCTGTTACGAGTGTAGTGAGTACACACGAGAGGAGGGTTACGAATGTAGATGAAGGAAGCCTGACTCTGGACGTAAATGGTGATTGTCCGAAATTTTCACCTTTTACCCGTTTTTCCTCACTTTCCACAGACTATTACGTAATATTGGCTTACATCATAGCTAACCGTTAGCTAACCTCTTATCCGATCTACCCGCAGATCTTCTTTCTCCTCTCTTCACATCTCGGATCTCACATCTGCGATCTTCCTGTCACTCTTCCATTTCATCTATTCTTATTATCCTCATTGCATCCAGCCCGCATGTAGCTTCTCTTCCATTCCTGTGATTGGGCAGTGCACGTCCCATTCTACATCATGCATGTCTTACACATGTCATGCTTCTCTCCACCTCCTATCGCGTTCTAGCCAGGTCTAGCTCGCCTCGTTGTAGTTACGTCATAGCTATGTCATGCCTCACCTAGGCCTCATGTACTTGTAGTGTAGCACTATATAAGCTGGGGCCTTGGGACAGAATCACTAGTCGATTCTTCTCTAGCCTTAGTATTGTCATACAGACATACTCTGTAAAGAAGCTCCAAGCTAAGACAGTACTATTGATGAGTACCTCCAAACCTCGTTAACGGTCTCTCTCAGTCGAAGACTACTTTCTCTCATCGCGAGTTCCCTCTCTCTCACCTTCGACTCATTCCTTCACCCTTTGCGTCTTAGGGTTAGGTCTCATTGTTTGGGTTGTCATTCCACGTCCCTGTACAACTCATTCGGTTATCCACAGCCATTACAGTG
This sequence comes from Baorangia bicolor, assembly GCA_038093395.1. Lineage (NCBI taxonomy): Eukaryota > Fungi > Basidiomycota > Agaricomycetes > Boletales > Boletaceae > Baorangia > Baorangia bicolor. Next base: position 15,838 of record JBBPSC010000431.1, read on the forward strand.
TCGACCTCATCTTTTCAGGAGAGGGCATCAGCAGGGCCCATTTGAGAACCCGGGGTAACCACCCAAACAATGTCGAAGTCTTGGAGGAAAAGAGCCCATCTGGCTTGATGATGAGAAAGCTTGCGAGGGTCTCGAATATAGGAGAGGTTCTTGTGGTCAGTGATGATTGTGACTGGGTGGGGGGTGCCTTGGAGGTAATGTTTCCATTCATCAAGGGCGTAAATGACAGCAAGGAGTTCTCTGTCATAAATGTCGTAGTTTCGCTCCGCAAAGGAGAAGGTCTTGGAGAAATAGGCTGTGGGTTTCTTGTTGCCGTTTGGGTCGAGTTGCATGAGGACTGCACCAGCAGCGAGGAGGGAGGCATCTGTCATGACCCAGAAGGGTTTGGAGACGTCCGGGATAGCGAGGACTGGGGCGGTGCAAAAGATGTTGCGAAGGGAATCAGAGGCCTTCTGTTGGAGGGGAGTCCAAGCCCATTTCTCATCCTTTTGGGTGAGGAAGGTTAGGGGAGAGACAATGTTGGAGTAATTGGGAATGAACTTCCGATAGAAGTTGGCAAACCTGAGGAAGGATTGTACTCCTTTGACAGAGGTAGGGGGTTTCCAGTCAGCGATGGCGGAGAGCTTCTTTGGGTCCATGCAGATGAGTCCTTGTCCAATGATGAGGCCCAGGTACTCCATGGTGGGGGCATTGAAGGTGCATTTGGAGATCTTTAGGGAGAGTTTGAGCTCCTGCAGGCGTTGGAGAATGCGACGAGTGTGTTCATGGTGGAGGGAAAGGGGACCTGTGGTGGCAATACCAATGTCATCCATGTAAATTTTGAGCCATCGCTCAGTGATCATGTCTGCAAAGTTATGATTCATGAAAGCTTGGAAGGTGCTGGGGGCGTTGCAAAAGCCGAAGAACATGACTGTGGGTTCAAAAAGACCGAGGGGGGTGATGAAGGCAGCTTTCCACTGGTCTTCTTCCTTGATACGGATGTTGTTGTATCCCCATTGGATGTCAAACTTGGTGAAGTATGTGGCATCCTTCATGTCATCGATGAGTTCGGGTATGAGTGGCAAAGGGTAGGCGTTCCGGACGGTGTGGGAGTTGAGGTACCGATAATCCTGACAGGGCCGAAGCGATCTGTCGCTTTTTGGGACAAAGAAAAAGGGAGAAGCTTGGGGGGACTTTGAAGGGACGATATGACCGGTTTTCAGATGTTCCTCGACGAAGGCTTTGCAAGCTTCCTTTTCGGCTGGGTTAAGGGGATATACCTTGGCCACCTTGGGGGTGAAGGAGTCTCTGAGTTCGATGGTGTGGTCGAAGGATCAGTGTGGGGGGAGTTGGGAGTGCATGGCTTCTGAGAATACATCGGCATAATCCTTGCAGAAGTCTGGAATGGATACTTCCTTAGGTTTTTCAGCGATGTTGAGTTGGGTAGATATGGTGACCTTGTTGATGTGTTCCTCATTGGCTCCGTTCGAGGGAGGATACTCACGAAGAGACCACTCAACCCCTTGGGGATACCTTTGAGCGAACAGGGTGGCAATTTCGTGGTCAGGGTCAGGGTCAAACCAGTTGGGGTAGAGGGGTTCTTCAGGAGCAGTGGGGCCGATGTTGAGGGTGAAGTGCTTCCAGTTGATCTGAGGGTTCCATTTCTGGAGCCAGGGCATTCCGAGTATGACCTGGGGATGACTTAGGTGGGTGATCATGAGTCTTGCAGTGTCGGAGAACAAGTTGGAGTAGATAGGAACAAGGGCGTTGTTCTTAATGGTCCCCTTCTGATTGGGGGTTCCGTCAACGTTGTAGGTGATGATGGGGTTGGGGAGTGGCGAGGTCTTGAAGTTTCCTGGGGATAGGAGCCGAGGGTCAATGAAGTTTCCGGTTGCACCGGAGTCAATGAGGGCGGTGGTTTCAACAGTTTGGTTCTTTCCCCGTAGCAAGATAGAAAGACGCAAGGTTCTGTCATTCTTTGGTGCTACAAGTACATGGTTCATAGTGAGGGAAGGAGACATTGAGGTGGCTTCCCTTCTTAAAAATCCTGTGCTTTTTGGATACGTGCCAGAGACACCGAAGCGATTTCTTCGGAGGGCTCTTCATAGCAGGTTTTGAGAACCTCAAGGATTTCTCCTTTGTCTTTGCCTGAGGTTTTGAGCGAGTTGACATACTCATCGCGGTGTAGAGACCTCCGGTCTCCTACGGTTGTATACCCTTTCCTCACTATTCTCCACATTCCCCCTCCTCCTTCACTCAACAACCTACCTCTGTCCAGGACCAACTCCATATAGTCCGGTCGGTCGGTCCCATACCAGTCTTCGGTCTCGGTCATAGTCTGGTCGGTCTAACCCCCCTCTTTTTACTCGGACTTGTCTGCCCTATCCTTACCCTTATTACCTACTCACCATTACCTTCCTCCCTTCGATCTTACATACGGTTACCATCATCTTACCACTGCCCTTGT
>JBBPSC010000432.1:0-18275 GCA_038093395.1 Baorangia bicolor
TGAGGTTGAGTATGGATGAGGCTCACGCGAGCCTCACTCGAGGCCCAAGTAGGGCGTAAGTAGAGTTTGTGGCAGAGGCCCCTTGGAAGGCTCCAGACGAGCTAGGCAAAACGGCAGGCAAAACGGCGGCAGAAGATGACATTGACAGCAATCAGGAACGTTAGGGACAAGCGCGGCGACGAAACGAACTCACCAGATCGAGGTGGAGCCCTAGTCGGCCTAGAGGAGCAGGAGGGAGTGAGAAGCGTCCAGGGCGATTCAAGCCACGAAAATGTTGTAGACAACAGCGAAATCAATGGGATACACCATGTGCGAGAGGAGGAGGAGCGCGTCGTCGAAACGGACGTGCTATGTCGAGATACCAGGCCAGGAGGCCAGACGGGTGATCAGTAGACGTTGAGAGGCATTGAGCGCAATTCGAGGCATGGAAACAATGTCGATGGCATCAGATACAATGGGAGACGAGGTCGAAAGGATGGCGCAACGAGCGTACCATGCCCCGACTCGAAACAAAGGCACTAGCCGAATACCAGACGAGTCAGCACGAGCAGCCCCAGCGTACGACGAGGAACGTACCTGGACCACCCAAACTACTTCCCGGCAATCCCATATCCTACCTATCACACTGATCCACCACATCTTCGAGGATGAGTAAAAACGCCACCTAGAAGCTGTCAGTCAGCTAGACGACTGGCCAGCCCCATCACTGAAACAGAGATAGCATTGTGACTATGTGTGCAGTACTCACCCGTGTAGCACTGGTGTCATCATAGTTGACAGGCTCACTGGCAGCAGCAAGCTCATCAAGGACGTTGTCCTGCAAATAGAGGTGATGTTGTGCGGGAAACGGGGCGAGTATGTTCCTCCCGGGCTGGAGGTCTGAGTGTTCAAGTTGTGTCGAGCGGTCACAGTGTGAAAAGATGTTGGACCGAGTCACATCGCAGCCGATGACACGCAAGTCACCTTGCTTGCAAGGTCATCGGCTTGTTGGCTTCGGGTGGGTTCGGATGTAAATTAGTGAAAACAATGATGATTGTGAGCCGAATCTATCCGTTGGCGACTTAGGAGAACAACCAGCCTGATCAACGAAATCTAGTCTGGTGACCAGCCCGTCTAATGAGGCAAGCCGTCGATAGATCGATTCTGGTCAACAGGTCCCATACCTATTCTGACATCCACGAACACGATTGGCACCTGCAAATGCGCTCGAATAATGCCAACACGCGCGAAAGCGTCGGGGACATTTCATTTGGCCAACCGGAACGTCTTTCATCATCGGAGCGCATTCAGCGGGCTTTGGAAATCCTTCGGGTTGGACGAACCTCGCTACTCGACTTCTTGATCAAAATCTTCGACCCGAACAAACACTTACCGTTGAAGCTCCTGCTGCTGCATGAAGGATGCGGCACTTTCCGTCAGGAGATGCGAAGTCTTCGAATATTTGCTGGAGATATTCAACAGACAAGTCGCTGCAATAGTACCTAACGATACCATGATTACGTAGATGAGGTGGTAGGCGACCATCATTGTAATGGGCTGCCAGTGCAGTAGTTGCTTCCTGCTTGCAGTCGTGGAATATCAATGTTTTCGGGATGATCATTGGCGGGTGGAACGAAGTGGGAAGAAGAAAATTCAAATTACGAAAGTCGGTTGGACTTCTCATCAACGGTGCGATAGCGTAGGTAATATCGGTACGATTCGTAGAGAGCTGGATATGAAGACAGTTTGGAGACATGCCGCGTTGCTGTTTTACAGTGGTAAGAATGTGAGGGGGGAAAGTGGCCGAGAGAGCTTGAATTGGTGTCCCTCGAGTCAGGAGAACACGGAGTTCTCCAAGTCGACCATAAGCCGGGCGGAACGCAGCTTCACCGTAGTGGGAAAGACCAGCCGTAAAAATATTGTGTGCCTCATCCACATGGACGCGACAAATTTTGCTCGTGAAAGCACGATCCTTGCGGATGGGAGATGCCAACCAAGGAAGATGGCCATTGAACATGCCGGGTTGTTCTGGCAAAACGATAAGGTGCTGGTATTGACCAGACTTGATTGACTGGTGATGTCAACAGATATTCAAGACGTACGGCCTCAACAAATAAATAACTTACTTGCCACAGCACGGGATCGCTTGGTGTGTCTTCATTAATCGCGATTGTGCAAATACCATACTTCTGAGACTCCGTAACCTGCAGACACAACGCATACCAATGAGCCACACGTGAACCATATTGTATACATACCTGGGTCGTTTGTAACCGCTTTAAGGGTGGTATCGTGAGTGAAATGGTTCCCGGACGGAGCAGAATCGGGATCAAGAGACAGTGTCTTGCCAGACCCTGTCCTGGCCGTGATGATGGTCCATTAAGAGTGGCGAGAGAGGCTTGTAGCTGAAAAACGCGAGGAACAATTGTTGACGAGCTAAGAATATAAACGAGTAGGCATGCGCGAAGCGCGTCTATCTTGTCCTGGTGTGAAAGCGTTGATACATATTGCAGAGGGACCTTGTCATCCAGAATTTCGTGAGCAACTTCGTAAAGAGTGTCGAGTGATAAATTAAAGAGAGCAGTGAGAACGAGTGACAGCCCTGACATGGACATGTCAAGGGATTAAGTTAAAGGCGTGTTGCATCGTCGCGCATGATCGATCAGATACGTTTGAATTTCACTTTATTTTCAAAATGATTTTTGAACACAAAATCGCATTTTTTAATTGGCTTCCAGTCACATGACCCTGAGAATCCGCTCTGCCTCCAAAATTTTCACCAAATTTACCAGACCGTCTATCAACGGCTTGCCTCATTAGACGGGATGATCGTGTTTGTCCAGTCAACAAGAGTAAATCCAAATCCAGGTGACAGTTTTCGATCCAGCTGCAGTAACGCCTCTCGCTGGAAGCGCTTTGCTGTGTTTTCTTTTCTTTTCGCAGTCATTATTGCGGACGGAGCTAGAATATAAGAAATTATGTCAGCGTCCGAGGGTCGCAGGACAATCAATTTCACTGCAAGTACCTCTCCTAGCGCAACATTTCGTTCCCTCAAACTCGGTAACTCATTTTTCACGAGCAGATCGACTCGTACCTAACCACCCGTGGCGGGCGCGACGGTTTGACGCACAAGGTCATGGACCGCCACGTTCATCAGGATTTCGGAAAGAATACCGTCAACTATGATCGCGACCCGCTTCTCTTTTTCCCCTACGTTTCCCTACCCAAGGATCTTCGTCTGCCAGGTCAGACTCCGTTGCAGGCCATCAATACAATATTCGAGAAAGTCGTGAAAACCGGGCTGTACGACGAGAAGTTGGCAAAATGGGCGATCAGTGGAGATGCTCCCGCCGAAAAAGTAGTTCCAGAATTCTTCAACAAAGTAAGCGTAAAAATTTGACTGGCCATCGTATCAAAAGTGACTGACTGACCACCGAAAAATCAGATCCTTATGACCGCCTATTCTGGGGCCGAGGCATGTCCCACATATACCGAATGGCGCCAGCACTCTACGACTCTCATTGAAGGCACCCGTAAACCCGACGTTATCCTGGTTCCGTCACGCGCCCCCGAGCCAATCACTTTCCGGGAAGTTTACAGCTATTGCGAATTGAAATCCGCCTTTACAAAGGATCTCAGCGAACACGCACTCTTTCAGCTTATGGAAATAGCCGGCTATGCGGTCGCAGCCCAGCTCAACCGCCGTTTCTTCGTGGCTTCGTCTCTCTGCAGGCCGATGCTCACTCTGGGCTTCTTTGCTCGCGGCTCCGTTGTCTTTTCCGAGGCATTCGACATTCATAAGTTTCCCATCCTATTCCTTACCATTCTGATCGGCCTCTCGTCCGCGGATCATACTTGGAATGGCTTCGACCACGCCATGCGTCCCTGTGGTCCCACGAATAAGTTCACCATCTTTCAAATTGGTGACCTCTGTGGGGTGACACTGCAAAACCTGTTGCTCTACGCGTCCAGTGCGATGCAATCCAGAGGTACTAAGGTGCCTCTCTGCAAAGCTTCGTTGGGGACAATGATAGGACCGGAGCTTAACTGCGTCCTGAAACTATCCTGGCTACCCACAGACCACACCACCGACATTGAAATCAATGAACTGCTGAACACCCGCACACCGAGGCAGCTCGCCGAGGACGAGCACGGAGTTTTCGGGCCCGAGGACGAGTATCATGTCTTCCGCGGCTGCATAGAGTCCACCACCGTCGAGTACACGCAATGGGATGCTGTACACCATTTGCCGGGTATTCCAATAGTCGTGGATTGGGCGCGAATGACGGCGGACAATCCTGAAGCAGATGATAACCTTCGGGAGGTGGGGTACTACTCCGCGGACCGTAAGCCAAGGCTGTGTTGGGACACCACCACCAATATCCTAGCAAGATTCGATGTCCCGCGACGGAACTCCAAAGGAGATTCAGTTCTGGTAATTGTCGGCAAGGATAACGAAGGAAAGCCAGTAATGGGGCCCGTGCCATTGTACCAAGAACCCCGCCAGTATATTGGCGTCGTATCCCGCACCTGTGGAGCACCCTTAGTATGGTTTTCGTGTCGGCGCGAATTGCTGAACGGCTTCATGGGTGGCCTAATAGGTCAGACAGACTGTTTTTTTTGGTTTCTGAAACTCACCGTCTCTTTTCGATAGCTCACTTCAACGGACTTAGGAAGGGTATTTTGCATTGCGATATCAGCGATGCGAACTTGTGGTACAGAGTCGAAAGCCCTGGTGTTGCGCATGTCGCTCCTGAATGGCCTACAGAGCCGGGAGCGTATCCCAAACGTGCAGGCATGCTGGGAGACTGGGGCTATGCAGAGGACCTTCTTATATCAGCCGAGGAAAGGAAGGGACGCATAACAGTGAGTGTGTTGCAATTGAGACTGAGCGTCCGTAACCCACGTCTTTCCAGGGTACTTTCCCATTCATGGCCGGTGAGCTCTTGTCCAACGATGGTAGGAACGGCAAGGTCGTCCACCAGGTCCACCACGATCTTGAATCGTTCTTCTGGGTTTTGTGGATCATCTGTGTCAATATGGACGGCCCCTACTACACGCGTCGAATCTGGCAAGACGAACGGGAAGATCTTACAAGGGAAGGACTTTCCAGCCCCCGTGAGTCTGGCGCTGCTGCCCGTCGGTCCGCCTCGCGGTCAGCAGCCAAACTTGCCACCCCTACTCTTTGCGCACGACGATTCCCGTCAACTCCTGCTTTTCTACCTTCCACTAGCTGTGTAGCCAAACCTCCGACCACTATAGTTACTGTGCGCCAACAGGATACCCGTCGGATTCCTGACACGGCTACCCGCATTCCAAGTGACGGCGGAAACCAACCACCCATTTGGGCCACCCCTGGAGTGCACGAGTGTGGGGCTGGTGATGTCTCGGAGTGGAAGCGCAATATTCCAACTCCTTGGTTTTACGAGTGCCTTTCTCCATACTTCCGCAGTGCTGGTCAAGGGTTCCAAGATGGATTTATGGAGCTCCGCGATCACTTCGCGCAGGGTACAAAGAAGACACCAATCACACACGCGACGTTTCTTAGGATCTTGAGAGATATGCGCAACAGCATCTCAGCAGATATAGACCGTCCCGCCCACAAGGAAATCAAAGAAGCGCAATCACGTTACGAGACTTTGCTACGGATTGGTGGAATTCAGGGCATTGCAATTTCAGCATTGGATGGATTGAAGCACAGGAATCCAGCCAGCAATAGTGCTGCTGCCAAACGCCAGGCAAGGACCTCTGTCTCCGGGTCAGCCAACAAAAAATTGCGCAGCTCGGGTTACTAACAGGTTACAGCTTTGCCTGTGTCGTCCCCTCACCCCAATTTATGTACTATAGTGACGACTACAACACGAAGATGTAAGTAACAGATGGAACTTTACATAGTTTGAAGAACATGCATGCTGTGTGCGCTCCACGGGGAGGTGTGTCTGCTCTGGGTGATATTGGGTGATGTGAATGCGGTTAGGGCGCGGTTTTGGCGTTGAGCGTGAGTTTGTTCCTATTCTCTCTTACTGCGGGATCAAGAAGACCAACGATCCCAACAACAACCGGGGTGCGCGGAGTCAGCTCGGGAAAGCCGAAGAACAACTGATGGACATTGCCAGCTGCGTCACGTCTGTTCAGCCAGGTCGTCGGTACTTTGTCGGCTTGGCTCTTTGCAACTCGGAACTGATCGTCGCGCTGTTCATTCGAGGTTGCACTGCGGGATCGCCATATTCCGCCACCATCGATCGCTGAGGTAGGCGTCCTCCTGCAGTGAGCCACGGAAGCACGTCAGCGATTTCGACTGCTATTCTTACTCCCCACAATAATTTACCGCAAAAAAGACCCTCAGCCACCCTTCCTTTCGATCCTTGTGGCACTTGCGAAGCACTCCCCATTGAGGAACCTACTACGCGATGCTGAATGCCAGCCTTTGGATGGGTACCGTGCTTCTCGAGATGCCTTACGGAAATGTTGTGACAACGCGAGACGCCACGAGTTCTGGCACGACAAAGATCCATCAACTATATATCTCCTGTCTTCATGCCAGCGCACGATATGTTCGCGGGGCACCGTGACTCGCGAAGCAAAAGGGAGACCCTCCACCGAGGAACTCCAGAATCACTATGTGCAGTGCAGAGACAACTACGTGGCCAGTTTGATGATGCTGAAGAAGGAACTAGATCCAATGGACAATCCTCTCGGACAGGCTCTTGATCGGACAGGTTCTTGATCGGTCAGGTCAATGGCCACAAATTACATCAGATACTCTCTTTCGATGTCTCGCATCCACCTCACCGGTCAAGCTTCCTGACAGTTGGAAGCAATGCTTTGTGTCTCTGGCGCTGCTCCTGCTGAAGCTTCAGCGTGCTCGGAGATTATTTCGATTGGCGCTAGACAATCTCGAAGAAGAGTTGTCCAGAGAATTGGAGAACGAGGGATGTGATGGGTGGAGCGCTGAAGATTACCCAGATTGGCTGTTAATTCAGGTGCGATGCTGCATCGCCGAGAGTTCACTTCTGCTAATATCTTCCTTCTTGTACGTTTTAGTTATCGGTGGCTTATGGGTGAGTTGACGTTGAAGGACAAGGGTTAGTACCGAGAACAATTGCTGCCAACTCGGATCCCGTGGCATTCACAGGTTTCCAATGTCCGCGCCTTGACCAGTACAATGTCCCGTCACGTCGTCAAAGCCTGATCCGCGCTGGGCTCTCTTATCGACAAGAATTTCAAGACTCGGGGAAGGATAGCTGTCCGGAATAGTAAGTCAATGTAGAGTGGCATCTTGATTCAACTGTATAACAACTTAACCCCGGCCCTCTTGTCCACCTCTAGACTGTGAGTGATTGTCGACTCCGTCACCCATGCTTTCGCAACCATCTCACGGACCGTATGTTGTTTGTCGCATCCCATCTAGCCCGTGAGTGATCCGAGTCGTCAAATCCGTACTTTCACAACAAGCTCACGAACGGTTTCGCATCCCTTCTAGAAAGCGAGTGATTGCTAACTCTGTCCTTTCACAACCACATCTCACAGTATGTATTATGCTTGTTGCATCCTGTCTAGTGCGTGAGTGATGACGGTTGACTGCATACTGTCAACCATCTCACAAACTGTATCATGCCTGTCACATCCCATCTAGCCCGTGAGTGATGGTCGACTCCATGCTTTCACACCCGTCTCATAGAACGATTGTCCTTGTTGCATTCTAACTAGGCCGTAAGTAATCGTCGACTCCGTGCTTTCACAGCCATCTCACAGATCATATTGTGCCTGTCGCATCCCATGTAGGAAGTGAATGATCATCAACTGTGCTTTCACAAGCATCTCACAAACTGTATCGTCCTTGTCGCATCCCATCTACTAGGGCCGTGAGTGACTATCGACTCCCTGCTTTCACAGCTGTATCATGGACCGTATCGTTTTTATCACATCTCATCTAGGCGGTGAGCGATCATTGACTCCCGACTTTCAGAGCAATCTCATAGCCCATATTATACTTGTCGCATTCCATCCAGCGAGTGAGCGGTCGTCGACTCTGCGCTTTCACACGCCTCATAGATCGTATTGTCATTGTCGCATCTAATCTGCACGACAATGCTGGACGGATCACGGACAGACTTGAGAAATGTCCACTGCAGCTGTGGGAAGAATGGCTTGACGTGGTTCAGTATCCTCTCCAGCCTATCGCAGTGAGCGCGGACAAGATCTCGGTCTTGACACCAGCCTGAGGTGGATAAGTCGTTGTTAGCATTAACACGGATGAGCGGATCGGTGGAGGGGATGACGAACGGCTTGATGGCAGATTCGTCGGTGCGCTTGACGAGGTCTCCATCGCATAGGTGGTGTTTTTGCCACAGTCCGGAGCAACCGTACCTTGGATAGTCCGACGAACATCACTGAAACCTCAAGACCGTGCTATGCCATTGTTTGGGTGCCAAATAGAGCTAAAAAATATCCACTTTGTAGTCCTGTTGGAATCGCACAATAACGTCGTCAACATATTTCATCGAGTGATCCATCCCTGAAAATACTCTATTCAAAGGTGGGTACACTATCAAGTCTTTATAATTCGCCTCGCTGATGCGTCGCTCATGGGAGTCGAACTATTCAGTACGTATGAACATAATGGGCTTACAACCACTTGACAAAACACTCCTAGCATTTGGTTACAAGACGAAAACCCGAGATTACGGTGAGCAGATGGCGAAGATCCACGTGGCCAATCAAGGCGGCTGAAACTTTGCATTGCACAATCGTGTTATTGATACAATATCAGAACTCGAAGGCGGAATTGTTATCATCATCATCATCTTCGCTCTCTGGTGAGTCTTTGTCCGTCTCGTCCTCATCCGAATCACCATCTTCAAGCTGTTCGGAGTCATCAGACTCATCATCTTCAGGCTCCTCATCCGTGGCTGCTATCTGAAGATCTTCCATCCCACCGTTGCCATTATTGGAGTCATGCTCGTCATCACATTCGTTGGAAGGATCCTGCACCTCCGGGTTCACCAAGGTTGGAGGACGGTATTGAGCATGGTGCCCTACACCTAGACCCGTGTATCGAATAAACATGTCGCGATCAGCGAAGCTGAGGACGACATCAGAAGTGTTGGGTATACTGTAAATATCTCACATGTTAACATAGTAAGCTGCCCAGTCGTCAACGTTGTTGTTTTCCCGAGCAACCGATGGACCATGACGGAGCAAGGAGTCAGTGCGACCATCAGCGAAGGCTGGGATCAAATGACAGGCGCGAAGGACGAGGGATGGATCGAGAAACCCAAATGCAGCGGCCGAGTCTGAAGGAACAAAGCCGATCTTAGGAAGCCGAGCATTCTTAAACCCCCAACGATAACCAGGTTCAACTCCAAACCAACGAACCCATAGGAACTCCATTCTTCGCTCGGCGCCCGCATAGTCAACTGTAATGAGAAATGCACCTAGGACTTGCGCGTACCAGAATGGATGAGAGTTTGGACTATCCTCGCGCGAGAGTAGCATTACAGCTGCGCCTTGTCCAGGGCGCAATGTATCTTGATCACGGCGCATATCATACGTTGTGTAATTGATCTGAAAACGTTTTGGCCGGAGGACGTTGTTCAGGCTATTAACAAATCGTATGGAGCACCGCTCTTCACTGGAAAATGTGCGCTCGTCGCCATCATATTCGAGATCCATCAGTCGAGATAAAAGGTGATCCTTGAGTCTAGGAATAAAGCTCTGAAATGACCAACGACATGAGTCAGCCCCGCAGATTCCAGTACGATAAAACTGACCTGGAGGGCTGGGTCATCTGCGGAATTTCGAAGGAATTCAGCAAGGTTGACAGCATTGACTGGTGCATCTGACAACCGATGATGAAGCTCGGGGGGGACCACATCCTGGGTCACATCATTTTGCGAGTCCTCGTGGTCGTCTGATTTGTGATATATGTCGAGTTGGCGCCGAACTCGGGTGTGTCGTCTTTCTTGCTTCGCAATCTGCCCTGCCGGCTCCTGCTTGTTAGTAGACTGATAGAACTTTTTGACCAAGCGATGGGCAAGCTCTCCCTGTAATTGAGTATCGTATTACAGTATTAGCTGAGAAAATGACAGTAGACTCAGATTCAGCATTACTTACAGTCTGAGTAGTATAGGAGTCCGTTGTTCCAAACAAACGGATGGTAGATACATAATCGCCGAGGGCATGTACCTTGTATATGCCGAGGTTGAATGATTTGGGACGGGGACCACTGGCAGACGTGGAGATACCACCTAAGGCGGAACCGGAGGTTCCATTCTTGCGCCGCCATCGTGCTGCGGTCTCGGAGGGTAACTCCATGGTGTGGAAGGCCTTGCATGTGAAGTCTTGGAACTTTCTCAGTTGCCAACCGAGTAGTCGTGTAACGTCGTCGAGATAACTGAGCGAATCGTCGGTGTGGAGCCGTAGTTTGGCGAGGGCATGCCACTGGGCGAGCCGAAAGAGGAGAGTCCGTATGATGGTATCATGCTCGGGTGGGAACAATGACTCAAATGCAGGTATAGCGCACTACATGAACACGTTCCAGTCAGTCAGCGTTGAGTTGGCGAGTCAATCGTAAACTGCACCTGGAGGGTATCCTCGAAGTGTCGAGCAGCACATTGTCGGACTTCTGAGACGTTGGGAGGAAATCGTCGAATTGCGCTCTTCCCAAATGGTGGTATTTGACGAAACCTTAAAGGTGAGGTGTTCTCAAGAAGGTCGGGAATGACACAGAATAAACCTACCGGTCATTGAGGGTTGGAACCATACTAGGATTAATGGCATGGAGTAGCCTTAACAGGTGCCTGAAAACCGACTTGAAAATTCCTAGTTCGAATTCATGAAGGAGATCGACAACGAGCAGATGATAGACATTGCAGCCAAGGGAACCAAGCGTATCAGCAATCGTGTTCTATGATTGGGTTACAGTGGTCAGAATGATTTACTAGTAGTGTAGTGGCTCGAAAGTACTTACGAACGTAGGCACTAAGGACATGGCTTTCAGGTGTGCCTCAGGCACTGCACCCTTGATTGGTGAGCCGAACTTGTAGATTGCAGCGCGCGCTGCTGAGACCTTATCCCACATATAGGTGCGCATCTGGGATATCCTGTGCGATACATCCGACAGCAGTCCAAGGCGGTGAAAATTTGTCTTGGGAACAAGACAGCGTGGACAAGGGCAGTTCCCCTTATCCCGAATTGCGGCAATCAGTACCCTGGAATGGCTTAGCTTAGTATAACGGGCATGAAGGCTAGCTTGGAATTGAACTCGTACTTTTCAGGGTAATCCGCAGAGTATGTGAAGATGCGAGGAAACACTCGTCGGTACCTGCCATCATTACATTTGACGACAATTCCATTTCGGTAAGCCTCGATAAATTCATCATCCAACATAATTTTCCAGACTGCATGAAAGAGTTCTCGTTTGCAGTGCGTCAAAATATCGTTGATGTTCCGTTTATTTGTAAGCCCAGATATGAATCGAACTATGCTCTCCGGAAGCTGACTGTACAGTGAACATCTCTGGTAAGTGACATGGAATGTGTGAACGAGACTTACGGTTGGGATGAATGCGACAGGGTGACATGGCCCTGAATTGGGAGATGCTCGGGCATACTTTGACTGATTCCCAAAGAATAGATACACTGGCCAAGCAGATGCGTTGCCGAACTGAGCAAGGTGCGTTGCGTCTGACCAAAACATAAGTCCAGCGATCACGCGTTCCAAGTTGCACCCATCATCCCGTCTCTGCTTCTGTAGCTCGTCATGTGCACGTATCCATGCATCTGAGGTGTACAATTCGTCATAAAGACGCTGTTCTTGACCCGTAATAGGCGATCTCCAGATACGTCTAAATGGAGTCAAATGGAACCACTTTGCAGTTGTTTCGGCAAAGACAGCGCGAATGACACCAGTAAGAGGCCGGTGAAAAAATCCTGATATCGTGAAGTTCTGTCCGTTTCCATCCAGATTCCGCTCCCGTGTAGGCACTGAAATGTCAACCGAAGATTCCTTCCAACTGTCTTGTTGTAGGCTCGTATTATGTTCATCAGCGACATTCTCTGACCTGTCAAAGTGCTTTATCTGAGTGTGAGCATTAAACCCATCAAAATCATGGCGATTGAAGTCGTCCGAGTGAATGACTTCACGGACAAGACGAGTGACTTCGGCTTCAGATTTCTGTCTGCTGCCAGTCATCATCCACGTCATAAGACGCCAGATGCCCATGTTTTTCCAGGGCCAGGGGGGTGCCGGAGGGAGTGACGGAACATTGGGAATTGCACTCGACAAGTCATTGGGTTGGCTAGGCACCGTGGTATTGGAGAGTTGATCAAGTGTCACGAAAGCATCAGGATCGTATGAAGGTCGATGACGGTAGTCTCGTGCAACCCCAAATTTATTGAAAGATGTGCGAAAGGAATCGAATACATGGAGAATGACGCGAGGCAAGTACGATGTAGAACCGGATGTTCTGGACTCCGAGGACTGTGCCTCCAAGTCGGTTGGAGGGGGACTTGGAAGAGATGGCTCCGGAAGCAGATCGCGGAAGCGTGCAGGTAAACGTCTTGATCGAACAGGACGACCTGAAGTTACGGGTGGATGGATTACACCATTTGTTGCTGACTCTGTGTCCGGCCTGAGTGACAATGGCGTCTGGCCATGGTCGGGAATCATGCTTGTAGCCCTCAGGCTGTTCACGGTGTCGGTGTCACTAGGCTGTATGACAGATGCATTTCCAATGCATTCAGGACTCGGAGTGGGGGACACCGGCAGGAATGCAGGGCCAGGTGGGATTCCACTTGAACTGGAGCTTCGCTCCCTAGTGCCCTGCTGTGCGAGTCATTGAAATGAGCATACTCAGGCTTAGTATACCGGACATCGTGACTTTACTGACATGATCTTCAGATGGCCGCGCCTTCTTTGAAGCAAGCCTCGTTTCACTTAGCAAGCGCTTCCGACCAAGTTGTAATGTTGCATTTGTTGCAAATTCTTGTTGATATGAAATGCAACTAGGGCGGTGCCGGTGGAGGGCACGGCTTGAGTCAAATGTTCGTCCACAACGTACCCCACATTTGAAGCGGCCGTCCATCACAGGGGAGTTAAACAGTAAAGTAGATAGAATTATGCAGATAGTGAAGTAGTATGGAGTGTAAAGTTTGACATGCATGCTGCAAGCCTGAAGGCACGGCGTGCAGACCACTGCAGTGCAGGGGAAGGGATCAGTATGCAAGAGCGGAATACAGAGTGCCGTCGAAAGCACCACACTGGCCGCCCACCTTGCAGTATTTGGCAGTACAGGGCTCCGGACCATCCCTGGTCAAACTGCGTCATAGAATCTAGACGATTCAGTCTTGTGACAACCTTTTGAATCAATGCAGGGGTGGACCAAGATGGCAGGTACTGGATCCAGATAGCTGGAACATCGGAACCTAATTCTTGTATGGCATCCCATGATCAATTACGATATGTAAGAGAGACATAAGATATACCTGTGCGATCAAACCGGGAGAAAGCCATGAGCAAGATCCTAGCGTGAGGATGGGACGGAACATAATACCATGGCTCGGAGAGCACTGAGCAACGGAGAATGTCGCCCAACCAGGATCTCTCTGACTCTCGAAACACACATTCCATCACTCAGACTGATGATAATTCAGAAGGGAAAACTTACTCGTTCTCCCGCTATGCATCTCGTCACAGCTCTCGGTCATCTTCGTTCAATGAAAGCTCAGCAGAAATCATCCTAGGAATCTTCCAAAAAGATAACAGGATTGGTGCTGGCTTTGGCGCTGAGTATACTGATGAGGAAGATCCTGCTGTGCGAGAAATGCTTATACGTACCGAGGCGCAAAATCCAGACTCTTGGGTTAGCAGGAGACTCACAATGGTAGAGGTGTGGAACGACTCGGATCATAATGATGGTGGCGGCACAGTACGTGCTTCGAGGAGTGTTTTCCTAGGTGATTAACAACCACAACCATATCTGCGCAGAATCATTCAGCAGTGGAAAGGAAACGGGCTGTGAAACGCTCCCGATCTCCTACGGAAACACAAGAGGCTGGTCAGGTAAGAACAACAAAGGGTTGTTGAATGTGGTTCTTAATCCCAAATAGGAGACCGTTGAAACTCGGCAGAGCAAACGGACGAAAGCTGAGGGAGCCCGTGATGTCAGCAACGCGCATGGGATGCTAGAAACCTAGCGGTGAGTTACACTTGATAACTAACGAATTGATTTGCTCATATACTAAGAGCTGCCCATCCAGGAACCCAAACAGAGTCACGAAGCAGTCTGAGCTACAAGTAGTCGTAGTATATGCACTAGTCAATTTATCTGATAGCTACACCGTGACCATCCGAAATGTTCAAGGAATGAATTCATGCCAGAATTATTAGTATGTAGAGAATATTTTCCAGCACGCAACTCAGAATTGTAACAGGAAGATGAAGAAAATAATCGTAAACGGAGGAGAGTGGTGAACCTCAATACATTGTACAAGTACAGTCATATAGAATCAATCCTTCGCATTTTGTTCTTGCAACAGCCGCAGGATCTCCATTAGAACCTCTGTTTGCTTCGCCAGCACAGCCTTTATGTCTTGCTGCAATTCCTTCATCATTCCTTCCAAGCCCTCTGTCCGAGAAGCCTGTAAGCCCACACTAAAGTCGAATGGAGCTCGAAGGCGACGTCGCTTTGGAGCACGGGGCTGTTGGACCAATGGCATAGATGTTGCCCGAGTTGGAGTATTGGTCAATGAACCTCCAAAGCGCCGTGGAGTCTATCATGCATTCACTATAACATTTGAGTTTGTACAGCATGCATGGTACGTACCTGAAGTAGAGAATCCTCGAAATCATCATTGAACTGTCTCCTTTTCAAGCTCGGGCGATTAATCATACATCCAGATGCAAAACCCGCTGGCATATCAGTATGGTCAGCATTATGAGGGGACTTCTATCATGAAATGTTAGTATACAAACGAGGAAAATAATACAGAGTATCTGCCTCAACAGCCTGAGTGACAACACTCAGGCTCGGATTTGGTGAATGTGGCGAAGGTGGACTGGCAATTATTGGCATGCCAACTTGGCTATAGATATACCGACCATTCTCGTCAAGAGGTGCGCCTTGTCCTCCACCTCCACCTGGTTGACCCCACTCATCATAAGATACCTGAGACATGCCATCGTGGCACGGGGAGGATTGTGAGCTGTGGTCTGAGATATACTCAGGATCACCGGGAAGTATGTATGGAGGGTTACGTCTCCGGGGCATAGCTGTGGTTTGACCGAGGAGACGAGTTCCGATGCAACAACGTTCTATCTATGTGACCGTCAGTTTTTTTTTCCAGATAATCTCGGAGATCATACTCATCCTAAACAAGTTGGACTTACGTTACCTCCATTCTCTGTCTTCCCTGACAGATTTTGACATATCCTTAGAGTGTTTGTGATCCGGCAGGGTCAGGAGGCTTACCCCAAAGTATACACTCCAGTCTCCACCGCAGCTGATTGATACTGGCG
Source organism: Baorangia bicolor (assembly GCA_038093395.1). Lineage (NCBI taxonomy): Eukaryota > Fungi > Basidiomycota > Agaricomycetes > Boletales > Boletaceae > Baorangia > Baorangia bicolor. Next base: position 15,499 of record JBBPSC010000432.1, read on the forward strand.
CAAGGCATCGGCTCTTGGGGAACGGGCTGCTATTTTTTATATTATTTTTGGGAAGCGGTGATCTTGGTTATCCTTACCTGAGAGAAGGAATCATGTACGTACACCAAATGTCGAATAATGTGTCCAGAACAGCACTAAACTCGCCAGCCACACATGGCATTCGGCCCGAGGAAGGGTTTGGCACATCTTTCTCCTCCCGCTCTTGTTCTTTGATAGGGCCATCCGTGTGGAGCGTTGCCATTGCAGTTAAGGAAGCGAAAGTGAACATCTTCGTTTTGGAGTGAAGGACAAGAATGGCCTCAGCTTTGGTGAGACCTGGTGATGACGAAGCTGACACAATCTTGGTGGTATAGCCCTCGATCCCAGGTGGGGTAGGTGGGGATGCTGATGACGCGGAGGACGTTGACGATGTGTATGAGGGTGTTGGTGTGTCAGGGGTAGGGGGGAGTCATGTAGACCCTGGGTGGATATGGGGCAGGTGGGGGGAATAGTTTGGGTGGCGATGGATAGCGCTGCCCATACGACGGTGACGGACTCGTAGCTGGTAGGGCCACAAAGGGACTCATCCCCTCGAACTCTCTGAGAGTGACTGGATCAACGTTGAGCGCTTGAGCTTCAATACCTGAACTATCCCTTTTTTTCTTTTTTTTTTGTCTACTATGAATGGGAATTAGTCATGGCATCGGGATGTGCGCCCTCGGATCCTTTCTGATACCCTGGTTTGTAAATCACTGCACCGGATCATCAACACACAACTGACTTATAGACTCAGCGCTCATGGATGAAGTCCCCCCAACTTCCTATCCATACTATGTCTCTGAGTCCACCTCCAGGCATCGAAACTCGTGCTGCCTTGAAGTGGTGTATCGCCGTGCTCGAAGAAGAAAATGTGGTACTTGTAAACAGAATAACGAAGACACCGTAAGTAACTGATCGGAGTATGTCCTTCTTCTGAAATTTGGTTCTCCATAGTATCCATTCGTATGTTCATGAAGGTCGTGCTATTCGCAGGCTTGTAAGCCTTACTGCTCCTGTCACCGACCTGATTGCGGAACATGACCGCCATGTTTTGCTGGTGGACGACGAGGGTGAAATCGAAACTTTAGAGTCTGCATCTGAAGTGTAAGGACTGGCTCGTTCCTACGTGGTATCTTGCTGAGTTGCCAATAACAGGCAGGAGTGCACCTTTCGCTCTTATAGGAAACTGGTCCAATGGTGTCCATCACTCAAGGGACTCATGAAATCCTCCACGCAAGGTACTGTGATGGCTGCAGCCTGTCAAGATGTAAGTCTTTCATATACATCCGATTCCCAGCTCTCACCCACATTCAGTTGCAAAAGGGTGCTGATGGCGCCCGTGGAGACGATGCAAATACCTTGAAAGCCTCCGTTGCTAGCTGGCTTAATGAGCGAGACCCACACCCCGTACCCCTTTTCGTCATTGGGGAGAAACGAGGGAGAGGCTTCGACCACGATGTCACTGGTATGCTTCTTTGTCCAGTTGATTATAACTGGCTTGATCCACCGTGAGTTTAGTCTCCTGTTTGGTCATCTTTCCTGACTCCCTTCCAGTGTTCGTGCTGCGATCAGGGATTACCACCCACATTATGCCGTGACGGCATACATGTGGCCGACGTTCTTGTACCGAAAAAGTATGTATGATGCAGAACGCCCATCAAACGGCTTATTCAAAGGGGAACTTCTTGTGAGGGTACGTGCATAATACTGTGTACATACTGCGATACCATGACATCAAATATATTTCAGGCATTCCGATGCATCTTTACATCCCCTAGTTCTGCTCGCGAGGATTCGGAACTTGGTGCAGAGAACGCAGATGATCAGCTACACTCAAGCAAGGCTCACAAGACCACACGAGATGTTCGTACTCGCTGCAACGTTGCAGGTCTTTTAAAGATGCGGTCAACTCAGCCACGTGCAATTGCATACGCTGCTGTCCAGGTATGAAGTCCAGTTGCATGATCTGTCAGTCACGGTGGAAACTAAGGGTTGAGCTGCAGCTTCGTTTCGCATTGTCAAACTGCACTTCTTGGAGTCTCGAGGACGACAACTTTGACTACGAAGTCTTCTACCATAACATAGTTAATTGGTTTGAGCGCCCAAAGTCACAAGCAAAGGCCAGAGATATTGACGAGCTCCTGCTTTGGTGGAATCGGTAAGCCCACGACTAAAGTGCATTGATTTAGTGTTATTTATTTTCTTTCAGTTCAGTATTTGGTCGTCGCTACTCTTCCAAGCTCCAGCCACAGGCGACTGAAAAGTTATCTGTTGCAATTTCTATGGACTAAACCCAAACACAGCGTTCTCGGCCTCCTTCAAGTTCCCTGGTGTACTCGTCATGTGCACTGCACATGCTGTAGGTTATTATGGTCTGCATGATTCAGTGTCGTATCATACGTGTAGTACCAGAATCTAGTTCATAATACAACCTGAATGAATTCCAAGTCGTTCATGACTAGCGGCTCAGCCTGCTCAGAGCTCGTTTCAAAGTTATACCTACCAAATACGGACTGCTAGGCGAAATCTCATCTGTCCAGACTCCAGGCAGTTTGCATATGACCGCCATATTTTGTACACTAGCCATTGGTATCATCATGATGAACCTGCTGCACACTGAAACAGAATAAGTGTAGTGCTGAATACGACAGATTCCGAGACACAGTTTCACAACAAGCATCTCCTTGTAGCAGCTTTGGATTAGGTAGCATCCAGGTACGTGATCGGAGAAAGAAAGAAAAAAAAACCCAAATGGGGGG
>JBBPSC010000433.1:0-16368 GCA_038093395.1 Baorangia bicolor
TGGCCTCATGTTATGCTTCTATGCTTCCATTCCATTCCCATACATGCGGACAAAGCATTGCATATCATAGATACAGTGTCAATACTGGTAAACACTGTTGTAGTATATAAACCCCCAATGCAACGCCAGAGAACTCCAGTCTAGTTCTTCTGGTCTTTTCCTCTTAAAGATCCCAGTTGGAGTACTCCCTCACCTTCACCTTTTTCGTCTTATCATCTTAGCCTTTCTTTGTGCAACCTTTGAGCTTATAGCTTTGAGAGTTGTTTCAGTGGGAGTTGCGGCCAATTCTTGCTGTGATACATCAATAAAGTTTTCCTTCATCAGGCCCCCTTATATGCCACTTTCTAAGCAATCTTTGCTGCACATGATTCAGCAGTCATGAAATTTTGAAACCTCATATGGCCTAGTCCCATCTGATGTGGGTTATCAACCCAAGTTGTTCACTGGTTGGTGTGTGTTTTAATAGGTGTTTGTGACGTTGTGGCACCGATGCTTAGAGCTGAGCATTGCACTAACCCTCTCTCATGCAGACTGCCTGGTGAACACAATTGACAGGTTTGATAGTACTACTTCTGTGTTCCATTGCAATCATTGGCTTCAGACTCCGACTCTCAGAGTTATATCTTGGTCGCTCACACTGCTGCACAATGTTGCTAGAAAAGCAAACCCCTGTAAGCATTCCAAGATCTGAAACACTGTTTGCATGTGTTCTTACTACTGCATCATATGTGCAGATTCACTCACATTTGATATCCCACCTGCTGACCCAGTCACGATGATCATCCATAACACCCATCGATATGACCTCACACAAAGTGGAGTCAAAGATTACACAGCTCTCTTTCCACCAGGCAGACATTTGATCCATATGGGTTCCCTGCCCAAAGCCTACACTCCAACACTCTTCCACCAGATGAAGTGCCTGGGGATCATCCACACTGCCCTCATTGATATCCCTTCTGATTCTGTCATGACGCCAACACCACTTGTGAGCCATTGCTTGAACTATTTGCAGCAGACCATCCTCTGTCGACTGAATCTTTGTCTGGAGTCTGTCATAAATGCAAATGCATTGTCAGAGAAAGAATATGAAACTATTTGCAGGAGCTGGGAAGCTGTATATGCAGCCACTGAGCAGAACCACATGGCTTTTTCAGCTCTTTGGAAGAGGAATAATGCACATGTATAGATGGAACCAAACTATGTCCAAGGTAGCAGGAAAATGTTGACATAGATCTTATTCCTGGCATGCAAACAAACTTGTGACCTTCTCCAACCATGCTTTTACCATACAAGGGATTAGGAGTGTACATCTACCCAGACAGAATTAGCAGATACTTCTTCATGCAAACTAACAACATGAATGATTGTTCTCGAATTTGAGCACGGGTTTGAATTTCTTCCCTGCGTCATATACAGGCTTGCAGATATCAAAGCACGTCATGATAAATCATACCGAAAGTGCTGAGTAGCCAACATGGCGTCCAGAGTATGTGCTTTGGGCTGAATCAGCACTACAAGCGAACCAGATTAAAGGATCCAGCTATGTACCATCTTCCCCACTGTACACCATTGACTGAGGACTCAGTGACTTCCTGTGCTGTGACACCGCCTTCCATTGTGACTAAGAACCTGGAAGGATCAGTGTGTTCTGGAAATGCGACAGTATCTCTCAGATGGAGCAGAACAAAATACATATTGCATAGCAACACATACCACATGTTTCCCAATACTATTGATCCTTTTGGAATCCAGTAATTGTAATATCCATCTCCCTCAATTACCATGTGAGGAAAGCCTTTGACTTTGTGAGAAACAGAACTAGCCAAATGAGACGCCACATCAAGTGGGGTAACTATATTCCATCAGAGCACCCCACAAGGTCTCAAGGAAGCCTACCAACTGTGAGCCCAAGCAATCCTGGTGCACATCACCCACCAGCAGTGGTGTGGGTGCAACAACTCTACAGCTGGTCAAAATGTTCTTGCTCACTGGGATATTGGATAGGGCTCTCGAAACCTAGACACATTTTTGCTATCATTTTAGATTTTCAGGTTCATAAAAGGTCGTCTGTAGAGTCTACATAAGTTGTCAAAGTTCTCCCCACCAATTAGACACCCCAGATCCTTGGAATCCCTAGATTTGGTCTTTGAATTTGGAGGGTTATCTTGTACACGAAAAAATGGCTGCCCTATTGATAAGTATGCCACTGTAAAATTAAACAGGGAACTTGCACCTCTTGATTGTTGCTTCCAGCACATTCGATCCTTTCCAAATTCCAATCAAAACTGGCGACATGAAGTAAAAGTTGTGGGCTGTGCTGATAAGGAAACCACTGTTGGTAACAGGGAGTCATCAAGCTCAAAAAGATGACACTGGCAATGAACAGACTTTTAATGTGCAAAATACATTATTTGTGATTTCTTGTTAGTGCCCAGTACTGCACTGGATAGGATACTGATTTTAGTATAGTAGAAATAAAACACATTGCACTCAACATCATGTGACTTGGGACACCACAAACTTTGTTTCGATTCGGAGTGGGCTTGAATACCAAGTGATGGGCCATCAATATACATTATCTTTGTTCTAATACACCAGTGCATCATATGGTGGTTCACTTCTTGGCTTGAATTCTGAACCAAAATGGAACAGCAGGTGCTCCAATATCAGCAGACCATTGCATGACCAATTTCCACACAGGATTGGATTGGTAAGACACATTGTATCCAGAATATAAAACCTAGGATTATTTGAGGTCGAGCATCAGTCTACTTTCATTCTCTGGAGGCAGACACATTCAATTCCGACATTGCCTGTGACATCCTTGTGCAAACATGCAACTCATTTTATTATCTCGTGTCATGGTGATGGTTTAAATAATTGCCTCACAGCTCGCTGTTGCCACACCTGTTCCAGATGTCCTCACCAGGGAGCTTGAATGTGAGTGACATGCAAAGATATTGATAATTTGATACTATTCATGAGACTTGTCATCTCGTATAGCAAACAATGGTCTTGAGTCTGAAACATCACTCTTCTAAATCCAATGAGGGTGTAGAGGGCATAAATATGTAAGGCAGTCTGGTGAATACTAGCTTGCTTTACTTATATTGAGTGCAGACTGCCCAATGATCCTGTTGTTGGTGTCAACTTGGATAGAGGTTTTTTTGATAATGATGTATTGATGTGTCTACAAGTGATGAAACCAAGACTTCAAGTTCTGATAGGAGCAATATGAAAATGTGAACTGTGCAATTGGTGTTTGATGCTCTGAAGTGAGAATACCATAATTTAGAGATCTGTTTCCTTCATGCAAGAAATTGATGACTCCCTGGTGTGCTGAATGACAAGTCTCTAGTGGTGTGATGCTTCTTCATAGCCATGAGTGTGGTGAATGATACTGAGGCAAAGTTTGGAGATGTAGTCACATTAGTGGATTCTTGTGATGTCCATAAACATTGTTACAGACCTGGCAATCGAGTTGTGGATCGCGCTATTTCTTGGTGAGTTACATACTATAGTTCATGTGAATACCCTTCACGTTTGTTGTCTTTTTTGCGCTCTTGCCACTTCCAAAATTCCCTGCCCATGACATCATACACCTTCTCCCAGTCCCAACACACAACTGTGCCACCAACCCTGTCAACCTTGAAGTTCCTCAACATGAAGTCTCCCTCCTCCAGCATGTCTGCTGTGTCGCACAACAAAGTTTGGCACAAATAGCCAAGGCAGTGGTGCTGGTGCTCTATTGAAACCATGTTCAACCATAGATGGTGGAATGCACATGTGAGCTCTCATATGCAGTGTAGCTGGTGCACGAATGTCATGGCTAAAAGGTGATCATCCTTTCCGAGAGGTACGTGCCCAAGACCAGGCAGGTTGGCATATAGCATTCCCCAAGTCTTGTCAACCACTTCATCGCTGCTGTCCCCAAGAGCAAACCGGACAGACTTGTGCAGGGTCATTGCGACGGAATTGAGGTCTCCAATGTCAAGCATGACAGGATAGTCATTTCCGATAAAACCTGCAAGTGGTCAATCATGAATGTCAATGTCGGTATATAGTGCAGCCCCCACTCACTTGGAGAATCATTGAGCAATATTCCATTAGTATAAATGAAGTATCCAGCTTGCCAGAGGAATAAGTAGCCATTTATCAATACAAGAGTGCCAAGCATGAGATTATTCAGTGTCAACATGCTTCCAGACGATGTGTTACGTGAAGCGTACCAAAGGGGTCTCATTCAACAAGGATATTTGACAGGCGATGCTCACTGAGAGACCGACGTCTGAAGAGCTGCAAGGGTAACGAGATATAGGGACGAGTGAGTCTCTAAGAAGACAAGCGAGGATGCCCAGGGGCACTGGGACTTTATACAATGATGCCTAGGGTTACTAGGTCTTGGACAAAGAGAGGAGCGCCGACAGTGAGTCGTGCTTTGAGATGAGGACAAGGACTTAGAGGAGGAAGCTTGACTTCCAGGTGATTCAAGAATGTATGCTTGTATAGCGTAGATCAAGAATAGAGATACAAATGATATATCATAGGTTTAAATAAGGAACCAAGGGGATGTGCACAGACCAGGCTTACAAAGAAAATAGAAGGCAATGGAAGGTAGGAGAACTTGTTGTCGTAGGAGAGGCAACTGCGGAGGGAGATAAGTCCATATGGAGGGATCATGGGAACAGATAAGTAATGACAATGTCAGAGGGGTTGGCGAGGATTAACGAAGTGGAAGTGATAGAAGCTGACCTACCGCACCACGTGCGAGTGACCAGTTGAGAGGTAACGAGATAAATGGAACAATGAAGAGGAAAAACTGTAACACGATGTGGATGTTGATCTGGAATATTGCAGAGGGATGGGGGATTCAATGTGCTTGGTTTGCAGCTTTATGTAATATATGTAGCCCAGTCTATTTGTGTCCTTTCGGCATCTAGGAACAGTGCAGGTATCGATAGTAGCTCATGGTGCATGCGGCACACCACCACCTTGGCAGTGGCAGGGGTCTATCCTATGACTTAATGACCGATGCTCCGTCAATGTTTCCTCACTACTACCAAGTAAACCGTGGTACACTGAAGGGCTTGCGGCAAAGTGCAGTCCGTTGTTTTTTGTTCATTAGCAGATTCTTTCACTGGTGCAGATGGAGAGAAGCCTTGGGAGTTTTGGACTCAGATTCAGATATCCACACACAGCAATCCTAAAAAGAAAAGGGGGAGATATGGAGGTCTAGATGTTTGTGCTCAATTTAGCGCACAGTTTTCAGACTCAGCAAACTCAGCATTTTGGTAGGCAGTCCAATTGCTTTTCTACAATGGAGTCCCCTGATCACCACCTCAGCCAAATGACCCGTGGTTGGGATGTTGAACATGTAGTCTAGTGTTGATACAATGTAGGATCATACGTTGACAAGACATGACATACATTACATAGGTTCAAAGTGGCATATGGTACATACTACATAGCAGGGTCAAAACAGCCAGCACAATTGTGGGAAGTAAAGCCACTTTTCAGGGGTGACTCCTCCACTGATTGACAGAAATATAGTGAAATGGTCACTATATCAATGTCCACTTGTGCGTGTGTTGGCATGCATGCGATTGACAATGATGGCTGAGGAAATGATCAGTACCATGCAGGAGCAGTCGACAACATACCTGACAAACCCCCTGCACCACCTAAACCACTTGATGAGCCTGTGCAATGTGGATATGAACATGTGGATGTCCGACCTGAAGAGGAGGGGAGTAGGCACCCAAGCCGTCAAGATGAGCCTACCAGGACCAAAGTGGATGCGTCAGCAGGTTTATGGACATTGGAGAAATCAGGAACACACCTACAAAGCTACACAGAGTCAGAACATGCATGTGAATGTGCAGAGATGAGAAGTCAGCATGACTCACTTATTGGAGCTCGAGACAAGCTGAGCGACCTGGACAACAAAACAGTCGCACCAGGCCACCTCCACAGCACCCAGGAACATCCTGAAGATGTTAGGAACATGTGCAACAGCAAGACAAATGCATCATGTTGAGATTTCAACCCTGGAGGCCATAGAGACCATTTGGGCAAAGAGGTCAACTCAGAAGATGTTGAGGGAGATGGAACACATTGAATAGGTTTGGGCCATGACCAGAAATGCCCAGAAGGCCATAGGAATGATCGCATCAACAGAACAAACGTGCTACATCCAGATCCAGGGCCTAGAGGGTATTTGGGCAAGCAGGTCAAGTCGAGAAGTGTCAAGGCACAGTGCCCACAGTGTCTGTATAATACTAGTAGTATATGTCTTACATTGTATCGACACTAGACCACATGTCAAGACTCAGTACTCGGTACTCAGTACTCAAGTACTCAACATTGGTCATTCAGCTGAGGTGGTGATTGGGGGACTCCATTGTAGAAAAGCAATTGGACTGCCTACCAAAATGCCGAGTGTGCTGAGTCTGAAAACCGTGCGCCGAACTGAGCACGAACGTCCGGACCTCCATAGGGAGAACAATCCATTAATGATCAAAAAATCCATTATTCTGCTTCAGGTTCAACTTCATCTCCAACAATGCACTCACCGGATTCTGATTAAACCCATCCCAGTCTCCCAGTCTTTCACCTCATCAATCAGCACTAATCGATTCTGTGGGCTTTCCCTGCAGCTGTCACCCCGGTTAATGTTTATGCATCTTCCGAAGCGACATCCGCTGTGGGATCACGGTGCTCTTCAGCCCCCAGGAGGTTGAAACCGACGCGGAACAAAGGAACCGCGAGACCCTCCGCGCTGACGGGGTGAACCGAGTTCATAACCGTGATAACTTCAGGGCCCTCGTCCTCGTCCTTTTTTTCCTGATGAATTGACATTTGATGAAGTATTTCCCTACCTCTCCCGAAAGTCTCGTATGAACCTAAGACGAGTACTAATCTCAGTCGTTGCCTTACAACGGACCAACAAAAAGGAAGAAAAGCGGTGAATCGATGAACCAACGCTACGTGTCACATGATGATGTGACCAAACCCAGTGTTACGGGCTACTACAAGATGAAGTAAAGACGCTACAAGTGTCGATGCTGGGTGTGCAACAAGTCTGTCAATGAAGACAACGGCAGATAAATGCTGCAGCACCCGGCACATCTTCTCTATTGACTTGAAGACTCGGATGACATAAAATGTCTTCGAGGTTAACCGAAGTAAAGTTCGTGACTCGGCGAAGATTTCCTGCGAGAAACCCTCACCAGGGTTCCAGAAAGTCTGCCACGGACCATTTACATCGAGGTAGTGAGAGCGCTGGCTACAGGCTTCGAGGAACTGGGGGGGAGAATGGACCAAGGTACTCCGCCATTTTCTGTAAGTGGAAATCAACTGAGTAGGCGGAGTGGCCGAAGAGATGGCAGTTGGTAATAATCTCAAACAACTTGAGTGAAACGATCAGAATCCAGTCAGAAAGTCCGCCTAGTGCGCATAAGACAATCAACGGTCCATATGGACATGGATGAGGACCACGGGTAGCCGAGGATGACTTCAGGCTCGCAGATGATCGAAGGTTGACAGTCATTGCCATACCTGAGTTTGTTGACTGGAGTCGCTGCTCAAATTTGTGAGAACGGTCCTAGTACCGAGTGTCGACAAGAAAAATGTATCCGTACCTTCACTGTAATCGATCAGACACACCGAGATGTTGTCCATGGAAGTGCTGAGGCTGAAGTTTGGAAGAGGTTGTGACCTAGTGAAGACGGTGGGTTGTGAGAATGGCTTTTCTTCGAGAGACTGGCGGTAAGTGACAGTCAGGTTGGTTGTAGATAATTGTCAATCTCGGACATTTGAGGAAGTTTCACAAGAACATTGTCAGATTTGACATCTTAACATCGTCCAGTCAACAAATGAAGGAGCTGTTTCATGATGCGCTTCGCGACAGGTACTGCGAATGTCTTCCGGTCAGGTGGACGAAATGTTTTCAAACTGGAGCCCAAGATATCCGTCACGAAGCAGATATGATCGCCAACCGTGCCCCTCGTAAGAAAGTGGTCCCGAAGGGCCAGACAATGCTAAAGCCCTGGATCCCCTGGATCGGCAGATTTGACTTTGCGAATACCTTATATTCTTCAGGCAGACTTCCCTCGACCATTATAGTCGCAAAGGCAGTTAGAATTTTGACAGAAACATAGGTTTTTACTACATCTGCGTGTGTGCTCTTCAGCTGAGTTCGATGAGTGCGCGAACACAGAACATACATTGCGAGCCATACGATAGAGCGGCTGGCCCATCCAAGCATTTCGAACAAGATTTACTGACGATTTTGATCTGAGGGTGAAGCGACAAACCTTGAAAATGAGGCTCGACTCCTGCAGAAGGGTAGTAACCTTCCAGGGAGCCTAGGAGAAGTTCTTCAGGATAGTCAATCTTATCGCCATCGAGCCTGGAATTAGTCACTTGTTCGCCGCCAGTGTGGTGAGATGAATCCGTAGATAATAGGACTTCGTGTTCAGCGGTCATGTTCTTTTAGAACTAGACGAATATAAGAATCTGTAGAATGATAAATAATAAGTCCGCGTCTAAGTATTATGGGGCGAGAAGAACATACCTCTCCAATCATCCCAAATGGTTGATTGGAGAGAGCGGGAAGTGTCCGTGTACCGCTCTACTCCAATGTTTGTGATATACATAAGCCATATCTCGTGATGTGTCATCGTGTTCCGACGGTTCCGCCACAAACCTACCCTCCGATGATGATGCTGTCGCTGGGTGGTGAACGAACATAAAGAAGAAGTCGCCACCAACACGCTGAGACATGCATTTGTGTGCGGGTGTATGGTATGCTTGGACTGATTTATTTATTTCCCTCATTTTAGAATCCGTCGGCGGTTATTTGGGTGACAGGTCTCTATGCTCGACACGAAGTACCTCTCCCTGGTTCTTTCTCAGGTAATATATCCGACTTTCCGCGGATGCCGGTTCCAAGGTGCAGGCTGACTCGATCGATGACGGTATAGCGGCGGAGGCGGCTGGCAGGTAAGGAGCGTCAGCCGCTCTTGCGCGGTGTGCATTTAATGCGTGCGCAATCCATGCAAACTCCCCTGAGCTTCTCTGCCGATTGTTATATAGTGATTCTGACATCGTTTTCCAGGTCGCTCGGGCATGTCGACCGACAATACCGCCAGCAAGCCTGCTACGCCCCGGCGCACCACGCCCATGCAAGCGCTGTCAGGTCTCTTCAGAACACCCACGCGCCTTCGGACACCCACGACGGTCAGCCTCCGTAACAAGCGCGCCCGCGCTCGAACGTCCTCCACCCCATCGACACCCGGCACCCCGTCGCTACCAGCAGTCGTCCTCCAGACATACTCAGTCTCCACCGACAGCATTGTCCTCACCGCGCTGCCCTCTGTGCCGTTTTGCTGCCATGAAGACCTCTTGACGATGTCCCGTGCGCAGCTCGAGGGCGTTGTGCGTGCGCTTAACGCGCGGTTGCCTCGTCGGATGCGGATCGCCCCGGAGGATGATTTTTGGCAGAACGACGACCAGGAACATACTGGAGGATGCGATGGCGGCGATGACGGATTGTCAAGAATGAGTGAGGCGGAAATGAAGAAGCGCATCGAGGAACTGGTCGGGATCCGTGCCGTCGTGGGCAAGAACCGTGTCTCCAGGTTAGGCTTGGGCTTGGGCATGCGTACTGCAGTTCCGCCTGCACCCAAGGCAGTGCGGACGCGGGATGCGGCGTGGAGGCCGTACGAGAAGACCCCTTGGGAGATGGAGATAGACGTCGGTGATGACGAGACCAACAACCTGAGTATCATGATCGAGGACGCTCAGGCTCTCATGGGATCCAGTCCTCTTGCGAGTCGAACAAAGTCTGGCCCGCACTTGCGCGCGCGAAACGACACTTTGTCTTGCCTTGCCATCCTACAAGAGGAGGACGAAGGAAGTGAATCGAAAGAGGACGACCCCGAGGACAACGAAATACGTCCATCCAAGAGACAGCGGGTGTCATTAGGGAGTGTCACTCAGCATTCTGAAGAAGAATCCCAAATTGTCCAGGAGGTCAGGGAATCTCGCCTCATAGAGAATATGGAGCTTTCCGGGTCTCCTTTGTTGGCCGGAGAAGACGATGTGTCGTCGGACAACTTTACCGAATCCGACGATAGGGTGGCCACGACAGCGATAAACCCAGACGATGGTGCAAAGACGTCGAAGGAAGGTGTGCAGGCGCCGTTGCAGCGCAGGAGGAGTGCTCGCATCCAGGAAATTGCTCTAAAACGGGCGTCTTCAGTTGATACAGGCAGCAAAACTGCCTTGGACGCAAGGAGCCTGAAATCGTCCATTTTACGCTCCAAGACCTTCTCTTCTCGACGCTCGTCAAGGGATAGCTCAACCATGATAGGGGGATTCAATGCTGAGAGGGACTCTGGCGCACCAAGAGAGCTCACCATTCGCCTACCGTTTACATCTACGCCACCCCACCAGAAGCCAGATTCGTTGGCTCGGTCTGCATCCCGCATCCTTCGTTCGCATTCTCAGCGACTCCTGAAATCAAGCCAGCCAACAAAGACGAAAGCCTCGCTGGGACGGTCGCAGTCAGAGAGGTATCCACGTGCCACAGACTTGACCTTCGTGACAATAGACCGTTCACGGTACCGCTTCACCCGGCGCAAGTCGAAAGGGGCCAAGGTCGCGAAGGGGGATCAAGAATTCCGTCCGTCGATATTGGCCTCACCGGCGCACGCTGCATGTCGATCACAACAAGGCATCCAGATCGGTGCCGAACATTCGAATTCCAGGAAGCACGAGTATGAGAAAGAGAAAGAGAACGAAGACCCAAAGGTCTTTACTAGGAATCCCGCGATGGGCAACCTTCACACTCTTCCGTCGGTGTCTTGCAGCCTCCTCACACCACGTTCCAGGGCGACTTCTACGAGCACCGTTGCATCCACTCGGGGAAATGGCGGGGACTCGCCGACGCGAACGGTGGTGAAACAGGGTACTACACCGACCGCGATCACGAACTCTGCGGCGAGCGAAGGCGCTACGGAATGTGTTTGGGAAGCCTTGGGAAGAATGGCTGTGGACTCTCTGTGAGATGCGTTTCAGTAAGGAATAATAAGCGTGCAAACTTGCCGCATTTTGTCGACGACACCTCTTCCAATCTCTGCACCCGATATTTCTTCTTTGTTTGACAGGGTCCATGGGCCGTCCGTACGAGTATGTGTCTGTTCAGCCTTTTCTTTCGAAAGCGGTTTGTAATATTTCACTCTCTGGCAATTCACGGATATCAACATTTGACACTAAGGATACCTTACTAGTGCGACGATTGTCATGTTGGTGCAAGGATTGGCTACGTCATAGTAAGTGCCTTTGGAACCATCAGTAGAGAAGCAAGAAAAAAACATCGCGGCGAAGAACCGTCCCGGAGTCTGGGTGGAGAATCGGCTTGGTTGGCGACGAAATGAACAAGTGCAGTGTGGAGTGACCGCCCTTACGCACACTTTCAGCAAGAAAACCGAAGTCGCTGTTGAAGCATAGCCAGTAATTGCACATTCAAGCCGCCTAGAAAAAACGAACAACGCATCATGAACACTTGCGTGACGCCCTACGTTTATAACACCATGGGTGCATATTCAAGGCCTCCGTCTCCGGCCCTTGCGGCAGCGCGGGCGCCACGTTTAGCAAGTCCATCTGCGATGGTATTGTATCCTCTTTCGATGTACCAGAACATGACACTACAATCATGTTCACGTTCGCGTTTCACCACTTCTGCATCTAACTTGAGGAACAAGTCAAGATTCGAGGGTCGTTGACTGTTTGGCTTGCGCATACCGTTGGCATATAGGTGAGGAGCCATAAAGTGAGTATAACAGATTAACAAATGTTGTACTAACCTTCCAGGTGGGGAGCCACTCCGTCATCCCCTTGACGACGTATTCAGAGTCTGTGGTGATGACGATCATCGGCTTATCCGAGCCCTCGCGCCGTGTTCTCGAGTTGTGCACAAAATAACTCTCGTCGCAATCACCGATCTTCTTCAGACCTTCCAGCGCAGCAAGGAGTTCAGCCCGTTGACTTGTTCGTTTGCCCTCGGGATCAACGTTGTCGTCTACTGGAATGGAAAACTGGTAGCATTCTTCACCCTTTAACCCGAATGCAATCCCGATGCCCGACACAGCGCCGAACGTCCCGTTACTTGTGCAGGCGCCATCCGTGTATACAACTCGGTACTGATGACATATTCGCATCTCATCTTGGTGCCGACAGCATCTGGCAAAGAAGCGGCCACGACAAATGGCATTGCATGTCACGATAAGTTGTGCGGTGTTGAACTGCGAAGCGAGGCTGCATGGGGGCTCGAAGAGGCGATCGATGTCTTTGCACTGGCAGGCCATCAAACTGATAACCAGGGTTAGAGGAGAAGCTCAGACTCGAGTGCGACGACTGCGAAAGACGTACTAGGAGGAGTGGGGAAAGAAGGAACAAGGACGACATTGCGAGTCCTCGTCCTTTAAATGAGATATTCGTCGACAGACAAAGATCTATCGAGGAAGCATAGCCACGTGCCATGACATCACTTGTACTCAATATTTAGCATTGCTAGACGACCACAAATAAGGTAGATCTGAGAAATGAGACCGACAATATTTCTCGGGACACAGAAAGTAATAAAGAAATTCTTGGTGAAACTTATGGATTATCTTTGCTAAAAAGCTGCTATTAACCAGGCCCCAGGATGATTGATCTTGTTACGCACCATCACTCCCTTCTCACTACAACTAAAACATAATCTCACTGGCATAGCCGTTGAAATCATGTGTAATTTGCCCGGAGCGACCTCCACCGCCAGCAGCCATACGTGCAGCACGCTTAGCCAATGCATCAGCGATGGAGTTGTACCTTCTCTGGATTTGCCAGAACTCGACCTTGCAGCCATATCGGTATTGACAAGCCTCTATCTCTGCCCTCAAGTCGAGGAACAGATCAAGATTCGAAGGTCGTTCACCATTCGACTTCCTGAGACCGTTTTCCTTGGCGATGAAAGAAGGCCATGTGAGTCAGAACCAAAGTCGCTAGGACATTGTTGACACTGGTAGTCTGGTACACACCCTCCATCTCGGCAACCATTCTGTCGTCCCCTTAACCACGTATTCAGAGTCCGTAGTGATGACGATCACTGGGGCCTCTGGACCGAGATAATCGACCCCATATTCTTCCATTTTTTCCATAAGGTACTCTTCGTCGTGCTCACAAATCTTCTTCAGGCCTTGAAGCGCAGCAAGAAGTTCTGCGCGTTGGTTCGTCCGCCTTCCCCCGGGGTCAAGCCTATCATCTACAGGGATGGAAAACTGGTAATCCTCTCCTGTTTCTGGCTGTCCCTCAGGTCGTCCGAACGCAATGCCAATCCCGGATACCGGACTGTGTGCCCCGTTGTTCATGCATGCACCATCCGTGAATACGATACGGTTGTGGTGGCAAACTCCTCTGTGAAAGCAGCATTTGACACAAAAGCGACCACAGCCTTCGCATGTCTCAACGAGCTCATCGGTGTCAAATCGGTTGGCTAGGCTAGAACAGGGGTCGAAGCTGAGACTGTCGCCCGAATCCGACTCGGAGTCAGTGTCGGGAGAGTTGAGCGTTCTGAATCGAGCGTTGGACATGATCATAAGTATGGTTAGAGTAGACTCTTGAGGCTGAGATTGGTCGACATATACCAGAGTCAAGAAGGAAGATGAAAGTCATCGTGAGAAACCCCTATAGAGAAAAGGGACTTCAGCTCACTCATGAGTAACGAAATTGCACCACTACCCTTCATTCGCTTTCTCGTTGTCCCACCTTCGCGCCAACAATGTCTACCAATACCTAATGGGCCAGGTTCTGCACGTACCTCACCCTCGTGTCAGCATGTTCCTCCCATAAAGCAGATCAGCGATGGTGGGCCAATGACGTCATGTCCCAATCCAACTTCTGATCTAATGAGGTTTATGCGTCCTCCCGCGTAAGGACAGTTCAGACTCTGAAGTTTTAGCGTAAGTGAAGCGTTAAAGCATTGTTACAAAATACCACGATTTACAAACACCTGCTTCTTGGGTTCCATTGAGAAAGCGCCAACACCCCTGCTAATACGTGCAAATCACCTTCAGCTCCAACCCAATCGGCCAGCCTCCTCAGTCCGATAACTCCCAGGCACTCATTGCATAGATAACTTCTTCGAGCTCCTCGTTTACACCATGAGCGGCGGCACGGGCACCATGTTTAGCCAACTGGTCCGCAACGGTGTTGTATGTTCTATTGATGTGCCTGAATTTGACCCTGCAATCATGTCTGCGCTCTCGTTCCTCGACCTCTGCATCTAACTTGAGGAATAGATCGAGATTCGAGGGCCGTTGGCCATTTGACTTCCGCAGACCGTTTCTCTATATGAGAGAAAATAATGCATGTGCGTCAGCATATCAGGTTGACCGACGAACAAAGTGCTAGAGTACTAACCTTCCAGTTTGGTAGCCACTCCGTCATCCCCGGACGACATATTCAGAGTCTGTGGTAATAATGATCACTGGCAAAGATGAATCCTCATCGCCTTGTTCCCACTCTTCAGAATTGTCTGCCATCCACTCTTCGTCGTGATCACAAATCTTCTTCAGACCTTCCAGCGCAGCGAGGAGTTCGGCGCGCTGGCTTGTCCTTTTGCCTCTAGGATCGAGCCTATCATCCACTGGGATGGAAAACTGGTAAGTATCTTCATCCTCTGGGTCGTCCTGGCGCGTCCCAAATGCAATCCCGATACCTGCAACCGCACCGGACCTCCCGTTATTCATGCAAGCACCATCCGTATATACGATTCGGAGATGGTGACATAGCACGTTCTCGTGATGACAGCATCTAGCGTAGAAATGACCACCACAGGAGTCAGCGTTGCATGTCGTGATGAACTGCGTTTCACCGAACTTAGAGGTGAGGCTTGGACAAGGAGTGTAGAGGCGACGAGAGTCTTCGTCGAGTTCAAGATTGGACATGATCACGAGTGGTTGTGCTCGAGCCTCGAGGTTGACCAGACTGGTGTCCAGTCGGTCACTGAACTTAATTTTCCACGGACTTTTCTTTGAGGCACAACAGTATTCGTGTAGGCGAAATTGGCACGGTGAAGTTGGTGGACTTGAGTATAACTCCGCACGGTTGGTCGAGAACACTGTCAGGTGGTAAGTATGATGCGTCGGCATTTCCCGAGGCAAGTGGTCTTCCTGCCAGGACGAGCGGGCAACCTTTGACTACAACTTGACACACTCTGAACCAGCGTCTCACCGAGTCATGTCTACCACTGTCAATGGTTCGACAAAGATGACTCCCAGTACTATGTTCGCGCCACGCCCCTCGACCAATGTACCACCTGCAACACAAGCATTCGAGCCTTTGGCGAAATCCGTATTGAGCCATCGACTCCTCTACAATATATTCGCCTACTCTGCCGCCTTTTCCCTTGCATCCACTGTATTGCTGGCCGGCGGAGACGATGCGAGCTTTCTTTTACGACTATTCCGACCCAGTACATGGGTCAATGCGTCTCTAACGTGGCTCGTTGGCGTCCTACCCATCATAGTGGTACGAAAGGTTTTTTTGACGCGTACGTGGGTCATCGACATGGTTGACCGCATCTGCTAACCTCCTTGTTTAGCTACCCCCGAACCTGCCTCTTCTCCGTCGAAAACGGTGGCAGCTGCGCTTGCGAAGCCAACGACGCGTCGATGGATCGCAGTTTATATCACGTCCTCACTTTTACTCTTATCACTCGAATTCATTCGTATATGGTCTAAAAGCGAAGATATGCGCCTGAGCATCTTCATCAAGTCGAGGTGCGTGGTACTGCCACGCTCAAACACGGCGGCCTGTAATTCCACTGCACAGGAAACACCCTTATCATCTCAACGGTCGACTCATCTTCCTCGTATTGGCGCAAGTATGGTTGTCGATCAGTTTTGCACTTCGGAACGTAATGCTCGAGCGCTTCGTCTTCCGCTGGGCGAAAGCGCTACCATCCACGAATGCAGTGGGTCTTCTTTTGTCTGAACCATTGTTCACACCTCATGACACGAAACGCGCAGCCTTTTATACCTAGAAATCTCACCATGCTTGTGCTCACCACCACGCTCTTCGCGTTTGTATCATTTACAGTTTACAATATGGCGTTCGGGTTCGTGCGGCTGCTCCTCTTGCCGTTGCTCCTTAGGGTACCCCTCGTCCGATCCCTTTTCAAGCCGTTTGTCGGTCACTTTATCAGAGGCCCATTGACGTTGACGTTGCCTTTGCGACACTTATCCCTTGAGTCGCACGCGTTCACTCTCGGAGTGTCTATGCTTGCCAACTGGGAATTCGCAGAATCACTGTTTGATG
>JBBPSC010000434.1:0-18244 GCA_038093395.1 Baorangia bicolor
AGGCGTCGGTCTTGCTTTACGTGTCGGCGACCTTGCGACGCTCCCACTGCGCCGTATAGTCGCTTATCTTCTTGCAGGACAAATATACACTCCCCGCACACATGCATCATTGTCCTAGTTTCCCAGCCGCAGATCCCTACACCAATCCTTCATGATAACGTATCCGCAACGTGCACGCTCTCGGACCTTTCTATCCACCGTTTCACTGTATCTTTGCAGGGCTCTTATTATTGTGTATCAGTATCCTTTTCGCCGACAATCAGGCTGTGAGCCTCTAGCCTGAACTCGGACAACCTGGGAGTTGGTGGGTTCCTTAGTACCTACCATATGAGGTGATTGCTTTCATACCTGCCATTCTTGGACTGACTCCTGTCCCTCGTACGGTAGCAGTGTCGAGGCTTTCGGGGAACGATGACGTCCGCTCTTGTATTTTCTGAGGAAGTGGGTTTGTCAGACCGGAAGGCGGTACCATTGTATTCCGGCGTCGCGGTGAACCTCACTGCACGAGGAGGTGGGGATTTAAGTATGATCCCCCGGTGTGAGGGAAGCTGCTACTCTCGATACCCCCTTCGTTCTTTCTTGGTCCTGGTTGTACTGTCGCGATGTATCCAGAAATTCCGGCCCTGTCTTTCATTTCTGCTGCATTGACTCTTGTGCCCCTGATCTGGTATCTCCATGCTCGCAACGTCGCTGCTATGGCCATTGGAATATGGCTTTCGGTCACGAATCTAATATACGCGGTCGATGCCTTGGACTGGGCCGAGGATGCTGACATCAAGGCATCCGTGTGGTGTGACATTTGTAAGTTTATCTCAGCTGCTACCGCCCATCCCTTGTTCTGACTTGGGCACTCTCCGAAGCAACGAGTATTATTACGGGTTCGCGTATTGCGCTGCCCGCGGCGTGCCTCTCCATCTGTGTCCATCTTGAACGTCTAGCTTCTTTTTGTCAAACTTGCACACCTCAAGCGAAACGACGACGTATCATATTCGAGTGTTTAATGTGCTTTGTGTTACCAGTCGTGTATATTGCTCTGCGTACGTTTTCTCTGAACCTTTCAATTGCTTCCACTCAAACGTACAGCATATTTGGTAGACCTGGTCGTTCAACCTCGTCGATTCGATCTATTTTACGGTTTTGGTTGTCGACCCGCTACCTATCCTGCCATCGCTACCATCTTTCTTGTTATGATTCCCCCGCTTTTGCTGACAGTTGCGACGATCGTTTGCGCTGGTGCGTCTTGTCCTCTGTCTCAAGTCCGGGACCGGCACCTATATACCATCGCAGGGATTGCCGGGCGTCATTTCCTTGTCTATGGCATCCAGTTTTATGGGAAGAGAGGTTCAATTTCCTCTCTTACACGCAACATGTATTTTCGGCTCGTCGGGATGGCGCTACTGGAAGCAGTATTCTCTGCTGTCTCGATCGCCATTATGATGTGGGGTGTGCTAGCTCCAGGGTTGGCCCCTATAGGGAATATGACAAGGGATCTGAATGATGTTCTTGTATGGGGCCCTGATGCGATCACCAACAACATTCGGACTGTGCTCGATATCGAATGGTCAGTGACCGTGGTCCAGTCGATCGTGTTCTTTGGGTTGTTTGCCTGTCGAATGGAAGTTGTGCATGGAGGATGGAAGCAGATCCGCTCGTTTCTGCAATTATCGGGAAGGCCGAATCCGTCTGTAACACTCGGACAGGGTATTTCGGAGCAATCATCGACGGGGTATGCAGAGATATTATCGATCGGGGCCTACCTTTGCTGACGTGTAAGTTGCTAGCCTCTCTGTGCCAACCCTCCCTTTCACGGTGGTCGATTTGTCACTGGTTATCGGGTCCACCAGCACGCTTACTCCATACGGTCACTCGATGGACAAGTCTCTCCCGTCAACACCTGGCCCATCACGTCCCCCTTCTCTCGTCGAGGACGCGCCGGAGGACGTTGTGATGTCTGCCATCGTCCCGGCTATGATGCCCCCCGAGTCACCATCCCGCGCTTCTGCCATCGCGTCGTCGCACAACTCACTCGAGTCCAATTTCGACCCCAATCAGCTTGTTTTTTCTCCTGACGCGTGGCCTCGAACGCCG
Source organism: Baorangia bicolor (assembly GCA_038093395.1). NCBI lineage: Eukaryota > Fungi > Basidiomycota > Agaricomycetes > Boletales > Boletaceae > Baorangia > Baorangia bicolor. The sequence goes on from JBBPSC010000434.1 coordinate 2,089, forward strand.
TCGTCGATCCCTGCTCGTCTTCCCCGTCGTTCCTTTAGCGTAGGATATATCCCTAAGCAAGAGAGTTGGTTCAACGTGGATGTGCCCTTTCCCCGCGCCAAACCTGCCATGCATGTCAGATCGCGTAACGCTGACTTTTTCGCGAATTTTCCGGGGTGCGGGTTGGAGAAGCGCCAGGCGATCTATGTGACAGTGGTCAAGGAAACACGGTGATCCCCCCAGGGCCTCTTTGTATTTTTTTGTGCCTCTGAAAATGTGTACATTATCCGCTTCACTCTTTCAGTTCTTCTACTCTTTGTAGCCCTAGGACGTCGAATTCAGCTTTCGTGTAGAATAACATGATGCGCCGCTCATTTGTAGCATACGTAGGATAGAAGTTGGCCTTGCGGGCGAGGTGGTGCTGTAAATTAAATTCTGAAATTGTGATTGTATTACTCCAGTTGAGGTTGTTTAAATGCTGACTCGGTGGTCAACAAGATCATTAGCAATCGTCTTCCAACAGTCTCATGGTAGCATGGCAACCTGCCTCTTGTCTTCTTGCCAACGTTTCACGTCTGGCCTCATAAGACAACGGCTGGCAGCATGTTCAAGTTGCTTGATTCTGAACCCCCATCATCTGAATAACCATTCCTTCATCTGAGAGGCTCTGGCTTCCACTGCGGTGACTAAAAGTTCAACTTTGTCCTCCGGCGCCCTCACACCCGTTGTGCGATTCCCCGACATTGTATGGGATGACGCCTTGTATTCTATAATGGCGCCCGTGAACTTGTTGCCCGGATTCTTTGGTGGTGGTTGAACTTTTACAAAGGTATGATCCCTTCTTAGAACAAGGTAGTTTTTGTGACCTTCGCAGGTTCCTCCTCCCATCGGCTGCCACCCTTCTACTATCGCTTGGTGCTGCCACTTCAAGTTGCCTCTAAGCCACTCGCGCTTCCAGCCGCTCTATTATCGACGTGAGAATCCTTACTCCATTCGTTTGACATTTCTTTGCTCAGTCCGGTATAGGTCAGTTTCATTGGCCCTGTATTTATCAATTTTATGGGTCATGGGACATTGTCACATGTGCTCCCATACCTCAGAATGCCGGATTTGAAAATTTGATGCGTCATGAAGTGCGCCATTAACACTTTGCCATTTCGGGCCACAAACGAGCTTCCCAATTTGGGTGTCACTTTGTGTGTCGAAATGGGAATGCGGCGACAGCAGAGTCGGGTGAATGACACCTTTATTAGAGCCTCCCAAGGCGATGGCCCCGTAGCCGCTCTTTGCTCCTCCTCCTGTCATCGCTTCGTCAGCGTTTCAATCCTGGTCAGCCCTTGCGTCCGGATTTTATCCTCTACAACTGTGTTGAGATGGTCGCCGATGCACCGAACTGGTTCTTCTCCGCATGTGCCTTTATCGGTTTCATGTTATGTATGATTCCCCTTCCATGGCACCTTGAAGGTAACTTTTTTCGTCCTGAAACATCGTCCGCTCTAACGTGCTATCCAGCTTGGAACACGGGGACTTGCCTGTTCATGATTTGGACGGGCTTGGCGTGCTTGAACCAATTCATCAATTCCATCGTTTGGAATTCGGACGTCATCAACAGGGCCCCAGTCTGGTGCGACATCTGTAGGCGTTCCACCATTTTTGCTTTCTCGGTATTGCTCACCCTCGCTGTGCAGCCTCCAAGTTTATCATTGGAAGCGCGGTAGCTATCCCCGCAGCATCCCTCTGCATAAACCGTCGCCTGTACTATATCGCCTCCGTTCAATCCGTGACAAAGACACGTGCGCAAAGGCGACGTGATGTGATGGTTGATCTTGCTATCGGTCTCGGACTCCCTCTTCTCGAAATGATTCTCCGTGAGTACTACAGAATAGATTCGAGGTAATATTGTTGCTCACTCGCCTTCAGATATTGTCGTTCAAGCTCAACGTTTCCTTATTATTGAAGAGATTGGTTGTTACCCCTTCACTTTGAACACCGCCCCGGCATACCCGCTCGTCTTTGCTTGGCCTGTCGCCATTGGTCTAGTATCAGCATCTTACTGCAGTACGTGTGTTCGGATGCGTTGCGGTGTTTCTCTAATCGCGTTTTACAGTCCGGACCATTCGTGAACTCGCCATCCGAAGGGCCCAGTTCAAGGAGCTCCTTTCAACCAACAGGAACCTGAGTTCCGGCCGGTATTTCCGCCTCATGGCTCTCGCTGGTGTTGAAATCATCGCTACCGTTCCCCTGGGATGCTACTCCATCTATCTCAACGCGGCCACGAGTCCCGTGCAGCCTTACGTGAACTGGGATTATGCCCACGCCGACTTTAGTGTGATCGAGCAAGTGCCTGCCGTTTTGTGGAAGGCAGATCCATCGATGGTCGTCAGTCTTGAGTTGACCCGTTACTTCATCATCATTTGTGCGGTCGTTTTCTTTGCCTTTTTCGGGTTTGCCGACGAGGCGAGGAGGAATTACCACCTGGCGTATGCGTCGGTCGCAAAACGGGTTGGTCTCTCCACCGGATTCATCTCCACCACTGGGACTGGGTCTGCCAATGGGTACGTCAACAAATTGAATTCTGATGCCGCCCAACTCACGGTTCTTCCTTCTCCAACAGTACCCACCCAGACATGTCCTACAGCAGCCGCTCTGCCACCATGCCTGTCTTCATCACGCACCAGACGGAGAAGAAGCGCGATTCGCTCACATCGTTTTCGTCGCGCATGTCGTTGCCAGATTACGGTGGTGCGTTGGCGGACATGAAGGAGCCGTTCTCGCCCACGGCCACGTCCTCGGGATCGATGTCGAAGGAGTCGCTTCCGAGGTCGCCTGTGGACATGGACAATGTGCCTTTGCCTACCCTCCCCGAGGCTGCGCTCGATACGAGCACGCCGCCTCGGTACGTGCCCGATCTTCCCCGCGCAATCTGAACGCGATTGCGTCCTCCATTCTCCTCGTCCGTGTTATGGGTTAGACGCTGGCGAAAATCTGCCCGCACTTCGTTCACTCTTACGCTCCTAGTGTTGTCTCGTCGTTTTCGGTCAATTTGTATTGATAGCGAATTTCCTCTGTCTCTCCTTCCCCTCTCTCTCTTGATGCCTCACTCTTTTCTTAGCTTACCCATGTAGTGGATACCCCCTCGATTCTGAAATCTCTCCCCCTCCCCCTCACTATCGTATCACTATTGTTATGTATACTTTGGGGCTCGATAGACAGTGTAGCATTCTCACAGCGATATACTACTCGAATAAATGGTTTTCTTTCATGGAGTGTTTGTCACCGAATAGGGTACCGCACGGGTGACACCGCGGGTCCAAGCATCGACACCCCCGTTAATCTGACAGTGTCTAGCAAACGCCGCCGTATGTATATCAGAACATAATCTACGCAATTCATCCAATCTAACCATTCTCATTATTATCTCCCTCCACTTCACTCGATGTTTTTGGCTTGTTGCGACATGTACTAGGAAATCCTCTATGAAGAGGAGAGTGCACCTACTCCAAGGACCGAGACAGAGAAATGCATGTGTAATAACCGGCCACAAGACAATGACACAAATACCAAATGATCAAGCTTTCAAGTGTGAGAGTGATTCAAGCGCTCAAGTAGCAAGACAGCCTATGCCGCTTGCTATGCCGCTTATGTAAGCTAAGAGCGTCTTGTAAAGAGTTCAATGGCAGGTCTACTACCAGTCACCGAAGCCAGGCCTTGAGCTTGAGCTTGGTAGGCCCACTCTCTGCCAGTGGGTCCGACCCATCTCCAAGTCAACATTTATATTCGAGACCAGGTTTCAAAACCAAAAATGCGTTGGCGCCCGTGGGAATGTGGGGTCGTGACCCCTTCGTCATGTTTTTTGGGTTTCTTGTGATTGTATTCGTCGCAACATCCCTAACTCGGGTCCAGGTATGCCCGGAGGGCCATGCTATTCTCAAGCTATGAAGAAATAGTGAACTTCCCTTGATATACTGGAGTGTTGTCCTCATGACTCAAGACAGTGTTTCCAACTAATAGAGAAACACCACCAAAGATTCTGGATTCACAGTGGTGGATCAGCAATCGACATTTACTACTTCTGTAATAGAACCCGCCGAACACTGTCAACCCGCGGTAAAAGTCTACTTATGTGCAAGGTACGACTACACTAAACCGTCCCCGTCCCCGTGAAACGCATAGGCAAAACACGGCGGTGTAACCCGTACCCGTGCGGCACCCTATCACCGAAAGATAATGTGTCGTTCTTCAAAACATCGTGTCCGCGGGGAACCATTCAACATACGCCAGGACCAAGCGATAAGGTACCTCTTCCTACACCTCCTCAAAGTTCTTCTCAGCATCGCATCGAGGCTCCTTGTTCATATGCCGGTTTAACGCCATCATGATCGTGTCACTTCGCCATTTCGGGCCACAAACGAATTTCCCAATTTGGGTGCCGGTTTGTGCGTCGAAATGGGGCAACAGCAAAAGTCGGATGAATGACACCTGCAACCATCGTACGACGACACCCGAAACAAGGGGATATCCAAATCCGACCACAAGGTATGCGTCCTCTCATCCAACCTTTATTAGAACCCTGCAAGGCTATAGGCCTGTAGCTGTCCTGTACTCTCCCACCTATCATCAAATCGCTAGCGCTTCGATTTTGGTCAGCCCTTGCGTCCGAATTTTGTCATCTACAACTGTGTTGAGATGGTCGCCGATGCACCGAACTGGTTTTTCTCCACATGTGCCTTTATCGGCTTCATACTATGTATGATTCCCCTTCCGTGGCATCTTGAAGGTAACTTTGTTCGTCCTGAAGCATCGTCCGCTCTCTAACGTGCTATCCAGCTTGGAACACGGGGACTTGCCTGTTCATGGTTTGGACGGGCTTAGCATGCTTGAACCAATTCATCAATTCCGTGGTTTGGAATTCGGATGTCATCAACAGGGCCCCAGTCTGGTGCGACATCTGTAGGCGTCCCACTAGGTTTGTTTTCTGGGTATGGCTCACCTCAGCCGTGCAGCCTCCAAGTTTATCATTGGAAGCGCGGTAGCTATCCCCGCAGCATCCCTTTGTATAAATCGTCGCCTGTACCATGTCGCTTCCATTCAATCCGTGACAAAGACGCGTGCGCAGAGGCGACGTGATGTGATGGTTGATCTTGCTATCGGTCTCGGGCTCCCTCTGCTCGAGATGATTCTCCGTGAGTGCTACAGAATAGATTCGAGTAGGTTTGTTACTCACTCGTCATCAGACACTGTCGTTCAGGCCCAACGTTTCCGTATCATTGAAGAGGTTGGATGTTTCCCTTACATTTGGAACACCCCCCCGGCGTACCCGCTCATCCATGCTTGGCCCGTCGTCATCGGTCTAGTATCAGCATCTTACTGCAGTACGTGTGTTCGGATGCGTCACAGTATTTCTCTAATCGCATTCTGCAGTCCGGACCATTCGTGAACTTGCCATCCGAAGGGCCCAATTCAAGGAGTTCCTTTCAACCAACAGGAACCTGAGTTCCAGCCGGTATTTCCGCCTCATGGCTCTCGCTGGTGTTGATATCCTTGCTACCGTTCCTATGGCAAGCTACAACATCTATCTCAACGTGACCTCGAATCCCGTGCAGGCGTACGTGAACTGGGACTACGCCCACGCCGACTTTAGTGTGATCGAGCAAGTGCCTGCTGTTTTCTGGAAGCAAGATCCATCGATGGTCGTCAGTCTTGAATTAAGCCGTTACTTCGTTGTCATCTGTGCAGTCCTTTTCTTTGCCTTTTTCGGGTTTGCCGACGAGGCGAGGAGGAATTACCGCCTGGCGTATGTGTCGGTCGCAAAACGGGTTGGTCTCTCCACGGGATCCATCTCCACCACCGGAACAGGGACTGCCAATGGGTATGTCAATCTGATCTCACTTTGGGGCGCCCAACTCACAGGTCTTCCTCCCCCAACAGTACCAACATGTCCTGCAACAGCCGCTCTGCCACCATGCCTGTCTTCATCACGCACCAGACGGAGAAGAAGCACGATTCGCTCGCGTCTTTTTCGTCGCGCATGTCGTTGCCAGATTACGGTGGTGCGTTGGCGGACGTGAAGGAGTCGTTCTCGCCCATGGGCACGTTGTCGGGATCGATGTCGAAGGAGTCGCTTCCAAGGTTGCCTGTGGACGTGGACAATGTGCCTTTGCCCTCCCTCCCCGAGGCAGCGCTCGATACGAACGCGCCACCTCGGTACACTCCCGATTGTGTCTGAACGTGATCGCGCTCTCCGTTCTCCTCTCGCCGGGCCCGCACTTCGTTTCACTCCTACGGTTTCAGGCCGTCTCGTCGTTTCCGGTCATTTTGTATTGATAGCGAATTGCATCTTTCTTTCTTTCTCTCTCTTTTGATGTTTCACTCTTTTCTTGGACTCACCCATATATTGGATACCCCCTCGCTTCTGAAACTCCATCCCCTCCCTTGAACTATTGTATCACTATTATTATGTATACTTTTTGAACCCGATAGACTGTAACATTCTTCATAGCGATGTAGTACTCAAAACAACGGTTTCCTTCATGAAAAAATGATGCATCGTCCTTCCAAACTTCGCGTCTGCTCTGATACCGAAAACCGTTCAATATACGCCAGGAACCAAGCGCCAAGGGACCCTCTTCGCCCACGCCCGCCACTCCTCCCCAAAGTTGTTCTCCAGCATCGCATCCTCCCTGTTCATCCGCCTGTTCAGCACCACGTACATCATGCCCAACGCCGTCGGCCACACGCACGCCAACACGCCCGTCACCGTCGCGTTTCCACTCCCACCAGACCCCTGACCCAGAAGCCACCCCGCACACACGCCCACGACCCACCCCCGTCGATCGAGCAGGTAGAGTAACCACCCCGCCCCGAGCGCCGCGCCGCCCGTGTAGCTCGGGTGCCGTACGACCCCGTACGCGCCGTCCGTGACGAGCGCGTGGGCGGGGCGGATGCTGAGTTCAAAAGTGAAACGCGAGCCGAGGGCGTGGAAGCAGTGCGCGCGGAGGAGGGCGCCGGTGATGCTGAGGACGGTGCCGGCGAAAAAGGCGGGAGAGATGGTAGTGAAGGTGGATGGGTCTGAGGCGAGGGAGGTGGGGAGGAGGACGTGGAGGAGAGGGCGGGCGAGGACGGGTGGGCAGTGGCCGCTCAGTGCAAAGAGGATGGAGCCTTCGATGAGCGCCCAGGACCACATCTGCGCCTAATAAAAATGGCGTTCAGAGAGGGGTCAACCGGTCATCGACGGACTCGGACTTGGATCACGTACTCTGGCGAGGGCGGTGAGATAGGGTATCGCAGGTTCTAAACCGCCTTGTTCGCGTAGTTGCTCAGTGGGGGGTCGGATGTTGGGCGGCGTGGTCCCATAATGCTGAGCGATCACCGCGACGACGAGGAGGAGGAATTGCGCGATCGCCATCGTATGTCAGTGGGCACGGAGGATCGCGCTTGTTGTTCAAGCTTTTATAACTTACATGGCAACATACTGCGCCCGAACGTGTGTCAAGCTTTCAAGTTTCAAGGGTTGCGGTAACAATATATTTGCACAGTGGTCCATAAGATGTACATATCGTACAACATCATCGTATCTGTGTACCTGTGGGTATAGTGATAACTTGAACATGACAACAGAGCAGGATCAGATCGACGAACAAAAATACCAGAGCAAGATGAGTGACAACATAGTCCCAAGACAAGTGAGAGGTGGGTTGATGAAACAAGAACGGGAAAAAAACGCAGCAAAAGAAACTTTTACCCCGAGCTGCTCGACTTGGTCAAGACGAGCTGCAACCCTCCCTCGACATACACCCCTAACCGCGCCTGTACCTCCTTGATCTTGTCGTCCCTCGTGTCCAACCCATACTCGAACGTCGCAAACTGCAATGAAAACCGCTTCAGCTTGGGCGACGTCTGACAACGCGACGCCACGAGACGCGTGATGGCGTCGACGGGGACGACCGAGGAGCATCTCAGGTGGAGCACCTCGAGCGTTGGACAGACACGTTCACCCCCGCCACCAGACTCATCGTGCGTAAGCGCAGTGATGAGCCCATGGTTGAGCCGAAGAATGCCCGGGAGGAAGGACATCGTCTTCAAGCGATGAAGCTGTACCAGGCACGACAGCATCGCAGGGTCAGCGATGTCGACCCGGTTGAAATACACGCTCTCGAGCGTATCTGCGCAGCGCGCCAAAAAGGGGAGACACTCTGTCTGGCCGGTGAAACTGCCTAGCGCGAGACTGACGTTTTTGATGTCAAAATGACGAAGCTGGGGCATGCGGAGGGCATCGAAAAAATGTCTGAGATACGGGGTTTGGACGTAGATGCTCGATTTGAACGTGTGGACGTGGGGCAGGGTCACGGGCTGGATGTGAGCTGGATCAACGTCGTTGATCGGGGCGCCTATGCCGAGGCAGAGTGTGGTCAGATTGGGACAGCAGGCAAGGGTTTGGAGATAGTCGCTATGGACAGGATTCCAAAATGAGCTTGCATCATACTCAAGGTTCAGATGCTGAAGCTGCGCCCATGGGATCTGGAAACTGCGAAGGTCAAGACTACACCAAGACAGGCTCAAGCTTTTGAGACTGGGTGCGGAATGCAATACAATTGGGGGTGGGTTTTCACTCGTGGGGAGCGAGTTGGTGTTTTGTAGTTCCAAGTGTTGGAGGTATGGTAGGGGACTCTGAGTGAATGTCAAAAGACAGCTGAGAGAGCGGGGTGAGAAGTGGAGGGTGAGATCTTTGAGCCGGCAACTGAGCGTGAGAATCTCTTTATCAAGATGCATGAGCGCATGCCATGGAACGAGGGACCCTTTGGCATGATTGAGAAAGAGGGATATCGGGAGCGCTTTCGATCGGGAAAGCCACACGTGCATCGATAGGCTCTTGGATTGCACAAGTGCCTCCCAATCTTTGGTCCCCGATGGCAAATCGAGTTGCAACGTGGTCCACAAACATGGAAGGGAGAACAGGAGATACCGCCAAGAACGGCAGACTTGGCCAAGTAATAATGGCGCCATCCGAGGGTCGGCCCTCGGGCTAGCCTGATCCCAAGTACAGTGTTCAAAGACCTTTGCCATGATATCCGTGGGGATGCGGCGAACGGGAGACATGAGTGCTTCGAGCTCTTGGACGACGCCTTTTAGTTGATCACGCTGCTGTTCGAGACGCTGTACTTCGGCACGAGCACGTTCGATCTCCTCGGCAAAGACGGATAGTTCTATCTTGCGCTCTTCCAACAACTGATGGATGCGTTGTGTATCCATCGGAGAAGGAACTGAGTTTGTACGGAAGAGCTGGGAGATCGATGGCTACGAAACAAGGGGAAGGAGATTGTCAGCGAAGCCCATCGAATATATAAAAGATAAACCTTGAAACAAAAGGGGCCCGTGGAAGACATACCGGTATTTTTGGGTCCGTGGTGTCGCAGGACCGGACGGAAACACGAATGCGAGAGCCGAGAAAAGGCATCTGACAAAGGAGGAAATGTGCCGCGGGGGCCCGCTGTTGGCAGACGAGTTTGTGGAGGTGGGAAAGGGAGAAATTCACCCTGCATATTTGTGTGCCCCCACCTTTACGTGCACAGAGCACGAGATAGTGAAATGGGCGCTAGGCGGAGCATGCGGGTGTCAATGTCATTGATGAATGCCACGCCATGGGGCACATATTACAATGTCACAATGCCTCGCGATGATCAGGAGGTCCTAGACGAGCTCACTGCAGGGTTAGTACGGTTGTCGAAAATGGGAAAAGCAAGGGCGCAGGTGGCGACCATTGAGGGTGCCAATTAGAGTGCCAGTGTCCAGAATAGCGAGCACGGGCATTGTGCTGCAAGGTTTAATGTGGTTGGCGCTCAGCGGAAGTTTAAGACATGAAAGCCAACCCGCACGCAGTTACGCCCTGCATCAAATCGAACTCTATCATCATTCACCATGTCCGACCAACCACCAGCACGCCGTTTTCTGTTGGGATGGGAAAGTGTCAGTTTGGTCTTGTTATTTATCAAGGCTGTTGCAAAATACAGTCAAACAATCACTACCACGCTTAGCAGTCTACTCTGGGATTACGCATACGCGTCGCGGTCAGTCCGTCCTCATACTCACACATCGTCCTCATAACCGTCCCACAGCACAACACCACCTTTGACAATGCCGCCTCCCATTCCAGACTTTTCTGCTCCCCCGCCCAAGCTCATGCTGGACGAGTTTATCGCCAAGGCACTGTCTTCGACACCCCCGGACTTGCATCCCTTTTTCGAGGCATTCAAGAGCCTCTATACACGAAAGTAGGGCACACACGTTGACCGTCGTGGACAGGACTCATGCCGAGTGACAGACTATGGCACCAGCTCACACTCAAGCTGTTCGAGTTCTTCGATCACCCCCTTTCAAAGCCATGCCGCGTAGTCGTCTTCCAGCAGTTTGTGAGAGACTTTGAGTCCAAATTGAACCAGCAGAAACTAGTGGAGCTGGGAACGCGGGTTTCGAAGGAGATAACGAGTGCGTTCCATTTCCTGCCGGTAATTTGGATCAGAATTCATTCTGTCGCAAAGATCCGCAAGCACAGCTCGGATTTCTGAGCGCGCTGCTCTCACGGATCGATGCGGATAAGTCCAAGGAGGCATATGTGCTGTTACTGGCGAACATCGCACATGCTAAGCTAGTGTATGGCGATCTAGAAGGGACAAAGAAGGACATGGACACGGCTTGGAAGACGCTCGATCAACTGGAGGGCGTGGATAATGCTGTGAATGCATCGTACTATCGGGTGGCTGCGGACTACTACAAGGTGATATGAAGGATCGAGAAGAGTCTCGTGGATCATAAGCTGACGCAATCAGGATTGTAGGCGAAAGCGGAATATGCTCCGTATTACAAGCACTCGTTGCTGTATTTGGCATGTGTTGATGTTGGGACGGGCCTCACGGCAGAGGAACGTTTGCTGCGGGCGCACGACCTCGGCATTTCGGCGTTTCTCGGGGAGAGTATCTACAACTTTGGGGAACTGGTAAGTGATTTGAAAAGGACAGGATGACGATGACCTCATCTCTACTAGCTGATGCACCCGATTTTGGACGCGCTGGACAACACGCAGTATGATTGGATCAAGAAGCTGCTGTTTACATTCAACGAAGGAAATATTGGAAAATTCGAAGCGTTGGCGCCACTGTTTCCGCAGGAGGTGCGTGATGGGTGCGGAGAGCCGTACCGAGACGGGAGAAGCTGAAGGGGATGTGGAATTGCAGCCGATTCTGGAACAAAACTATCCGTTCCTGCGACAGAAGATCTGTCTTATGGCGTTGATAGAGTCAGTGTTCAAACGGAGTGCCAATGACCGGACGATGACGTTCCAGACGATTGCCGAGGAGACACGGCTGGCGATAGATGAGGTGGAACATTTGATCATGAAAGGACTAAGGTGAGCGGAATGAAGGATTTGGAAGGGGGCGTGTAGCTGATAATCAAGTGCGTGCAGCCTCAAGTTGATACGAGGTACGCTCGACGAGGTGGATGAAAAAGCACATATAACGTGGGTGCAGCCGCGTGTGCTGTCACGGGGACAGATTGGGGAGCTGGCAGGAGGGCTGGGAGTGTGGATAGAACGGCTTGGCCGGGTAGAAGAGCGGATAGCGCCGCAAGTGTCGGGCACGGCGTAGACACGACCCAGCAGTGGCGGTGACCTGTAAAATAAAATAAAAACATATCACTCTGAGCCGTTGATTATCAGTCATGTCCGTCTCCCCTCCAAAGCCTCATCGCCGCGTCTCCCTCGCCCTTGCCTCCTCACCCCGTCTCGTACCAGCTTGGTCCTTTCGCGACGACACTCACATCCCCGACTCAATGCCAGAACGAAAGGGCAAGATGCGCAGGATCGCCGACGACCCCGCCTCAAACGACGCCTTCGTCGTCCACAAGAAACAGCGCAAAAAGTGGTCCGAGCAGGAGACACAGATGCTCGTCGACGGCTGCAACACGGTACGTCCATCCCACTCCACCCGCCATCCCGCTCACCCCCGCGACAGTGGGGCGTCGGCAACTGGAAGGCCATCCTCAAGGACCCAAAGCTCAAGTTCGACAACCGCTCCCCGGTAGACCTCAAGGATCGGTACGTCTCTCTCCCTTGCATCTCCCTCTCCCTCATCCCCCTGCCAGCTTCCGCACCTACTTTCCCGACGCGTACAAGGAACACTATCCCAACGCAAAGACCCATCTCTCCAGCAAGGTTCGTTCCACCCTCCCAGACGGCCGCTCCATCTTCGAAAAGACCCGCTCCAAGAAGCGTCGTCCCTTTACCGAAGAGGAGGACCGCGCCCTCAAAGCCGGCTACGAGAAGCACGGCACCGTATGGGCCACCATCGTCAAGGACCCCATCTTCCAGGAGCAGAACCGCCGCTCCACCGACCTCCGCGACCGCTTCCGCAACGCTTTCCCTGAGCTCTACCAGGCTGCGGGCTACAAGCCACGCAACGCCCCAAAGAAGAGGAGAGACGGCGGTGTTCATCTCCCCATCCGCGCAGCAGACGACCAGCTCTCTCCCGCAACCTCCCACATCGGCCCAACACGGCAGAAGCGCGCCTCCAGAATCCTCAGAGGCGGTACAAAGAGCGTCCCAGAGAGCGCCACTGGCTCAGAAGACGACGACAGCTCCGCCGAAGAAGAAGAGTCCTCCCGCAGGCTCTTCAAGTGTCCTCCTATCACAACAGAGACGTCCCCCCAAGACGAGCCGCCCTCCTCGGCCGAGCCATTCCCCGAGATGGACATGGAGACGATCGACCCTTTATCCGAACCCCTCTCCATCCCTGATTTCATGCCTAGCGCGTCGCATTCGCTCTCAGAGCTGACCGACTCGTCCCAGTCACAGGGCACATGGTCCAGCATCGAAACGCCCATCCACTCCAGCAGCTGGTCAGCCGCCGCTGGCTCTCCGACATCATCGCATATATCCTCTGATTATCCTTTCAATCAGTCTCCCTTTATGCGTCGCATGCCCACCATCGGAAAATCCCCTTGGGGCGCGCAGGACTGGTTCTCTGCCAATCCCCGGCTCGACACCTCCACGTTCTCCAGCAGTGGCTCCTCTTTCGCCGACGGCCTCTCCCCAGCACCATCGTCCCCCTTTTCCTTTCATCACCTCAACCACGGCGTCATGGATCGCTACGACTTATTTCCGACCACCTTTCACGACTTTGCCTCTGAGGCTGGCGTTGGAGACAGCCACTCCACCTTTTCAGACCCTGAGATGTTTCCCACTAGCACCTTTAGGGGTTTCACCCATCACTCCAACTACGCCGGCGACCTTATCTTTGGCGCACGCACCCATCAACCGCAGCCGTCGTATTATGGTCCCGGTTTCGGCTTCGGAACACCTGGTCTTGGACTGTCAGGCATGCAGCAGCCCTCTGGCATGCACCCCATGCAGATACACACGCCCGCACTCCCTGGCATTGACGAAATCGAGCTGGCGTCGATTACGCTCAACGATCAGGTTGAAGTCCCCGCGTCTGCCTCTACCACCGGTGAAGTCGGCATTCAGAAAGACGATACGGAGACGTCTCTGAACATCGCATCCACCCTCGAGCTGTTCGCCATCGGCCCCCATAACATGGAGGACATGGTCGATCTGGCACACTCGACGCCGCCTGCGACGCCACTCTTAACATCTCGCCCCATGCGTCCTTTGTCGCATGTTCATTCATCTGGGTCGCATGGCCGATCCATATCTGTGCCGCCGTCAGAGCCGCGCTCCACCATGACACGTTCGACACAGGTTCAAGCGCATTCGCAACCCATCATTACGACCACGCGCTCGCTGCCTTTTTTCGATGCGCTGCCTCACCACACCTCAGAACCCGCCTCATTGCATGCCGCAGACGTCCCCCAATCGGGCGTTGATCTGTGGAAGTCGTCGACTTCCAATGATTTCCACAATCTGCCTTTTCTCGACTTGCATTATTATAGCGGCAGCCATTCTGCGGATGGCCATCATGACGCGAGTTCTGGCGCCACAGACGCCTCAAGGCAGGGCCAAGCGCTCGACTTGGCGCGCTCGAGCACGTCTCTGAGATCCGCGCCACCAAGCGCGCCGTGCTCATCGGTTACCCAGGCACTCCAAACAGCGCAGGCGTTGTTCGTGGAGACAACTCAGGAAGTGGGCGCGAGTACAGGTGTAGGCGCGCGCCAGCCGCATCAGCGTGGTATGAGCTTTGTCTCGCCGCAAGACCTGCAGTTGCGCAAGGTGAATGATAACAAGCGAAAGCGGGCCAGCTGGGACGGTGGTGCATTTTAAAGCCATGATTGTCTTTTCGTTTCACTGCATCCCGTGGACGTGGATCTCATTCTCTTTATCCGTCAATACTCGCGCATTGGTCGTTCTGTCAAAGCATCTCTTTTTTTTCCATGACCCCATATGTACTCGCGTTCGCTTTCGTCACACTCCCCCCACTCCCCCCAATTTTTTTCCTGTCCTCGTTTCGTTGTCTTCACTTGCATCGCTATCCATCATGACCCCATCGTGCCACCGCACGACGTTCACTTGCATCAACGCACACGCACACGCACGCACACGTTCCGTTTCTTTCTTTACTTTTTTTTTCCACACCCGCGCATTTTGCGGTATGAAATTAAGCATTATAATCGACCAGTACATAGTCTCGCTGTCGCTGGCGGCGGTTGCTATTTTTTTACCATGACTGCACTCGGTTTTCGTAGCACTTGCAGAGCATGTACTTGTGGTGAGACGACCTTGATGGTCGCCACTGAAGTTCTACATGGTAAACATGGTACATGTCGCGTGATATGTGTGCATATGGGCGCACATCGTGCCAGTCCGGATCTGCACATCTCGACGCGGACTCCATCGGACGGCATCCGATACCCGTCAAAGGCATACGTCACGCGTCACGGGTTATATGAGTTACGTATACGCGGATGACTCCCTCAGTTGTGTGTGGTCCGCTGTCAAATGGAACATGGCATCCTTTTGATCGATGCTGCTTCCACGACGCACGCCACGCCCCCCCTTTTTTGATCCCTTCCGATACGGTATCGATGAAGCTGAGCAGAGGTGGAGAAAAAAAAAAACTTTCGGTATTGGAATATGGGGGTGCCTTGCATTGAATCGCGATGTAGTTTGACAAACGATGACGATGACGATGACGGACGACGATGTGTTTTGATCGGAAAGGGGATGTACGATGAATGTCAAGTTTTCGGGAATCTCCCTCTCTACACCGGCTGACCCGTACATTCGGGTCATAGGCTGCCAGTTCACTGCAACGAGTCACCCGTTTCCAGTGGTTCGGGCATTGATTTCTTTAAAAAAGTAATAAGTGCTTGTTGGAAGGCGTGTTCACAACGAGGCGTGTTCAACGTGCGCGCGCAACGCAGCTGGCGTGGTGCATGTCTGATCACGGTACGACCCGCGCAAGCCCATCTGATACAGTTGGAGATGATAATCGATTTGTATTTCCCTCCATTGACGGGGTCTTTTTTTTTTTTCGAAATTTGACAAGCTTCTCCTCTTCGAATCTCGATCGGGACGTGTCGGGAGAAAACGTACCTTTTGGGGCTTCTCACGTTTCACAATTCCGATTGGTCATTGGCGGTGTTGCCTTCCGCGAGTAGTTGGTCTTGAGAGCTGCAACTTGAAGCTGTAACTTGGCACATTTCCCTCAGTGGATTGCTCTCATGTCCTGTCAAAAAGGTCTGAATACCAAGATCTCCAGGTCGGTGACTTCGCGCGTATCTCCTAGGAACAAATCACTCTTGGCGACCGGTGATCTCGCGGTCTCCGCACGACGAATATATTGCGTGATACACCAAGGAAACACAACAATAGCTGTAAACCAACATTCTTTACAAAGATGAAATAATTAACGCCTACGATGTAGGGAGCCGCGACGGTCCCGCTTCCGCATTGACGTGCAGCCGTCTGACCGGCGGGCGAACGGGACCAGGTTGCCCGTCCACAGAAGACGGCGCTTCCTCAGCGCGGGCGTCCGGTGGCAAGAGGAACTCGATGTCCTCGAACATGTGCGGGAACAAGATCGCCAACATATCGTTCACCCTAGTCAGTCATGAGTCGCTGAACGACGGAAGCGGGAGAGAAGCGCACTTGAAGATGAAATCACCCTTTTGAGCCGATTCTTCTTTCTTGCTTGATTTCGTTGGAGAGTCGACCAGTTTCTTCTGTGAG